>PVIH01014529.1:38777-53498 GCA_004025045.1 Sigmodon hispidus | reverse complement strand
ATGATTGTATACATAAGTGACCCACAAAATTCTTCCAAAGAACTGCTACAGCTGATAAACACCTTCAGCAATGTAGCAGGATACAAGATTAACTCAAAGAAATCAGTAGCCCTTCTATACACTAAAGATAGAAGAGCTGAAAAAGAAATAAGGGAAACATTACCCTTCATAATAGCTGCAAATAGTATTAAATACCTTGAGTAACTATAACCAAAGAAGTAACAGACCTATTTGACAAAAATGTTAAATCACTGAAGAAAGAAATTGAAGAGGATATCAGAAAATGAAAGCTCTCCCATGTTCCTGGATTGGTAGGATCAACATAGTAAAAATGGCAATTCTACCAAAGGCAATTTACAGATTCAGTGCACTGCCCATCAAAATCCCAACACAATATTTTTTGGACCTTGAAAGAACAATACTCAATTTCATTTGGAATAACAGAAAAGCCAGGATTGCTGAAACAATTTTACTCAACAAAAGAACCACAAGAGGTATCACCATCCCTGACTTCAAGCTATAGTATTGAGCTACAGTAATAAAAACAGTTTGGTACTGGCATAAAAACAGACTTGTGGACCAATGGAATAGAATTGAGGATCCAGACATTAACCCAAAAACCTATAAATACCTGATCTTTGACAAAGAGGCCCAAAACATTCAATGGAAAAAAAGATAGTATATTTAACAAATGGTGTTGGCATATCTGGATGGAAGTGTGTAGAAAAATGCAAATAGATCCTAGCCTGTCACCCTGCACAAAACTCAAATCCAAGTGGATCAAAGACCTCAACTTAAACCCAACCACTTTGAACTTGATAGGAAAGAAAGTGGGAAATACACTTCTACAAATTGGCACAGGCGACTACTTCGTAAATATAGCACCAGTGGCACAGACACTAAGAACAACAATCAATAAGTGGGATCTCCTGAAGCTAGGAAGCTTCTGCAAAGCCAAGGACACTGTCAATAGGACAAAATGACAGCCTACAGAATGGGAAAAGATTTTCACCAATCCTACACGTTATAGAGGACTGATCTCTAAGATATATAAAGAGCTCAAGAATCTAGAGCCCAAAATCTTGAATAACCCAATCAAATAATGGGGTACAGATCTAAAAAGGGAATTCTCTACAGAGGAACTCTTAATGGCTGAAAGGCACCTGAAAAAGTGCTCATCATCTTTAGCCATCAGAGAAATGCAAATCAAAACAACTTTGAGATACCACCTAACACCTGTTAGATTGGCTAAGATAAAAGGCACAGATGACAGTCTATGTTGCAGATTTTGCGGAGCGAGGGGAACACTCTTCCATTGTTGGTGGGAGTGTAAGCTTGTTCAGCCACTTTGGAATGCAATATGGCAGTTTCTCAGAAAATTGAGAATCAATCTCCCCAAGGACCCAGCAATACCACTTCTGGGTGTATACCCTAAAGAGGTACATTCACACTCCAAAGGTATTAGCTCAACTATGTTCATAGCAGCATTATTTGTAATAGCAAGAACCTGGAAACAACCTAGATGTCCCTCAACTGAAGAATGGATTAGCAAAGTGTGGTACATCTACACAATGTAATACTACTCAGCATTAAGAAAAAATGATATCCTAAATTTCACAGGCAAATGGATGGATTTGGAGAATATCCTCCTGAGCGAGGTATCACAAACTCAGAAAGATAAGCAGGGGATGTACTCACTCACTAGTGGTCTCTAAACAAACAAACAAGAAAAAAGCCAAGCATGCCCAGGCTGCAAACTATGACCACTGAACAGCTTGGGATCAGAAACAGCCTGGACTGACCATTCGGATCCCACTCCAACTATAAGAACACCTGACTCACTCTTGAGGGAGGGGTACAAAACTGGATTTGCCAGGACTGGAGACTGATCTAAGCATTATTGGGTCAGTGGGACCATAGGACTGTCTGCTCCCTGCCCAGGTAGGGGATGGGGAGTTGTGGAGAAGAAAAAATGACCTGATGTGGCGGGAGGGGGAAGGGACCTTGAATAAGGATATACAGGGATGAAAAAGAAAAAATTCAGAGGGAAAGCTGAACACAAAGTAAATATATGTGTTTTAATCTTATTTGCATTATCACCCGTGATAAGTCACAGTTATTATTTTTATCTTCTTCATAGTTATTGTTAACTTAGCATTTTAATTTCATTTTACTGTTTTTCTTGATAAATACAAAATAAATAAAGAAGAAAAAATATAACTAATAACATATTGGAAAATAACAATGTGTTCCCTTGTTGAATTCTTTAGAGATTCCACAACCTTCTATATTGCATCTTACTTTCACAAAAACATACTGAACTGACCAGTTAAATATTGTTATGTGTACTTCCCAGATTTAGATACTGGGGTTCACAGAAGTTAAATAAAGGCAGAGAAAGCCTCCTAGTCTTTTGATCACATTCAACTTGCTTTCTAAATTATTCATTCTATGTTGGCTTACACTTTCTTTTTTTTTTTCAGCTTCTATAAAAAATATGTTTCATTTATTTTTTTTCTTCTTTATTTTGTATTTATCAAAAAAACAGTAAAAAGAATTTAAAAAAATGCTGAAGAGTTAACAATAACTATACAGAGTATAATAATCATAAGCATGGCTTATCAAGGGTGGAAATTCAAATAAGATTACTACACATATATTTTCTTTGTGTTCAGCTTTCCCTCTGAATTTTTTTTCCATCCCTGTATATCCTTATTGAAGGTCTCTTCCCCATCCCACCACATCTGATCATTTTTCTTCTCTGCAACTCCCCAACCCCTTCCTTGGCAGGGAGCAGACAGTCCTATGGTCACTCTGGCCCAACAATGCTTGGATCAGTCTTCATTCCCGGTCAAATCCATTTTTTCCCCCCTCCCTCAAGAGTGTGTCAGGTGTTCCTATAGATGGACTGGGGTTTGAAGGGTCAGTCCAGGGTGTTTCTGATCCCAAGCTATTCAGTGGTTGTGGTTTGCTGCTTGGGCATGTCATCTTTGGAGAAAACTTATTCCTTTTGCAAAATGTTATATGTAGAATTGTGACCTTAACAGTTCTCTAATAGTTTCAAAAGCCCAGGTGATTGCCTGGTTTCTCCCTAGTTTCTATGCAGCCGAACACTTAATGGATTCAATCTACATCTCAATTTTTTTTCCTAGTGTTTTCCTCTTGGTTCTAATTTATATCAATAGTTACCATGTGCTGAACATCATCCCTGTGTTAGGTGCTGGCTTTACAATTCTTCTTCTGCTCATAATATTTCTATAAGGGAGGTATTATTCTATCTACCTTAAAATGGGAAAAATGAGGCTTGGATCTACTTAGTAACTTTCTTTTCTGAAATCACATAATAAATTGTACACATCAGAACTTCAACTCTTAGTCTGCCTTTAGACCATTACATGTCTTTAGATTCAGTGAACTTAATTTTTAAAATCTGAATTATTTGGAAGTTATATCTCAGAGAAGGCTATTGCTTAGTATATAAATAGCTAAAATTTTTAAACATTAAATGTTTATTGGAATAAGATCATTTATATAATCCAATAAAGTAACAATCTTCTTATTAGTTAGACAGCTTGTATGAAGCTGAAAAGTTTTGGGAGCTTATTAGAAGCTTTTTCAAATGTAACTACAGTTCCTATGTATACATAGAGAGACCTGTTCTTTCATTCCTGCTTTAAATCTTTCTTTGAGTTCTTATCCTCCTAACCACCTGAATCCCACTTCTGTTCATTTGAGCTGGAAGGGTTGCCAAACTATGCTAACTTCCTTCACATTCACTACCTGTAGAGTTGTAAATATCTGTCTCTTCTGTTGTTACCTGCAATCTACTTTCATCGTTAAGTATCATGGGGGTCAGCATCTGCTCTAGACAAGTAATCCAAACAAAAGTGATCTTCACTACATGAAATACCCATAATTTATGTTATACTGCTACTTGTAGTTGTAGTTTGGCTTCTTCAAAGTATAGACTGTTTTGTTGTGCTAAACACATCATCTCTGCCCACCTACCTTTAAAGAAACCAGCCACTTTCCTTAATGCTATGGCTACTAATGCCTTTAGTGGGAAATTAAAGTGGGAAAGAGAAACTGTGTTGCATAGTTAGTTGACATAGGTTCAGATTCAAAGAGGAATACATTGTTTCAATATTAAAACAGCTTCATTATTCTCATGGTGTTAGAGTTACTTAATGTACAACCATACAATCCCCTAGTTAAAAGTCCACTCATCCATGACTAGGTAATATTAGTCTTCCAAATTTAGATCACCTGAAGCTGCAGAGATTGCCTAGATGGTAAAGTGTGTTGTACACAAACAAAATGTTAAAAGCTTAACATTGGCTTTTGCTCTTTGATATCAAAAGCCTCTCAATGAGGAATCTGCAAGAACATTCATATGTGAGAATCTTTAAAGATGGCAGATGACAGAAGACATCATGAAAGCTGAGACAAACTTCCAGTCCTATAGAAGTAACACAAGTTTAATACAAAATAAAGAAGGAAGGAAGGAAAAACAAACAAACAAACAAAAAAAATGAAAATGAAAAAAAGAGTGAGATACATGTGATTTCAGTGTCAGCCTTGCTACTCTACGATTAATTCCTTATCATACTGAACTTGTCTCAAATATGAAGACATTTCGCTGGTGTTTGGTGAGTTGGTAGAAGAAAAAAATTACTTACCTCATGTGGTTATATAGATAATACAAACTTCTATGATGGAGTCATTAGACCAACTGAAAAATAATGTTCATAGCTAATTTTGACTCATATTTATAATTATCCTCCTTTCCTTTCGGTGTTTGATTTCAAACAATACCTAATAGACAATCTCTGCTGTCATTGCTCTTGTGAAAGCTCAGTTAGGCAGTTAAGTGGTATCCATGTTGTACTTTGTCCCTGAGAGGGTAAAGGGGGATGCGTTTATTCTCAGTAGTTAAGATCACCTGCAAAAGTGATACATTGTTCCTAGTCTTACTATGTGAGTTTATTGTGGAGGCATTTTTGAATTTTTCTTCCTTTTTACTTTGATCACTCTGATTATTGCTGGCCCAATGCTTTGCTATGTGAATATGTTCATTTAGACACTCAATTTCAGGGAAGCATGTACATCATGTATCTTTCCTTGGTCAATTATGACAGCTCCTCTAAGCTCTTTCTCTTTTTTCTGTGCAATGTCGAGATGCAGACTCCATTGTATGTGGCCATGTACTATTGCTGGTCATGAAGTTTACCTGCTGCATTTCTCTGAGTGACTTCTTGACAGTCTGAAAGACTAGATGATGCAAGACTAGACCACATTTTAAACTGGGCCTGGCAGGATTCTCTGAAAGCCATCAGCATAGACTTATGTCTGTATGTGTAAGCCAGGAACATTTCTAATTAACATCCTTTAGTCCTTTTATACTCTAATTGTCTCATTACTAGACAGTCCTTGTTTGTGTTTTCCATGTGACAAAACAATGTATCTGTATTGTAGTTCTTATGGAATGTTTAACATTGATAGAAAAGAATAGGAAGAGTTGGGGAGAAGGGCATTACAGTGGAGTTGTTATAACTTTCATGAAGATAAAAGGGAAATGTAGAATTGTGTAATGCTTGCACAGATGATGTCAGGATCAAATAAAAAATAGAATCTTGTGAATGACCTACAACAATTTCTATGATGAAACTTCTAAGCTGAATGACAAAGCTAACACAATCCTCAAAGAACACATTTTGTTAAGTTATTATAGTGAGAATTTCATCAGTTATAATATTTTAGAAATATTGGCTGGATTCTTAGTGAACTATCCTTGTGTGCTAAGGAGCCAAAAAACACCTTTGAGTCTACCTAAGACTGGATACTTAATGAAGTATCCAGAGATTTGCTATTTCACACAAAATTCTGAGACTATTTCTTTCATATGGACAGAAAAATTTGCTTTATACCCAGCAAACAAAAGGGAATACCTTTTTTTTTCTATAATGGATTTTTCAGGGAGGCTAGGGGAGGAAAAACAAAGAAGGAATTTTCTTATCATTTAAATGATCAAGTCTGATGGCCGTAGGCTGTAGCTGATTCAAAGCTGAACTAAGAGGCAATCTGTAGGTAGTCACCAAGACACTTGTTTCTATGCTCAATTGCAGTGCAGTTGTGTATGGGGTCAAAACACCTACTCTGGCTATTTTGGGGACACCTTTACCTCCCAATGCAGATAACATTCTGTGCTTGTTGACTCAGAGAGATACTTTGCTCTGGAGGAGGCAGTGTGTAGTAATGGGAACATGGGTTTTAGTATCTCAACTCTTTCATTTGTTCCTTATTTCCCCTGAGCATATTATTCATCCCCTTTCAGCCCCAGTTTGCTTTTTGAATAAAATGAAGTGAATAACAGTATCAACTTCTGATTCTCTAACTCATCTTAAACACTTCTTTCCAGGACATACAGATCATGAGTATAGTTGCTTAAGGAGACACTACTGATAGAGATACTGTCTTTAGGACCAAGACTTGATTTTGTTGACTCTACTTCTTTGAACATGATGCTAATGGGAGGGTTTCATATTTGTGTTAATGAGTATCAGTTAGAAAATGTCATGCATGAGTTGACAGGTTACATGCCAAAGTTTGTTGTTTATTATTTTTATTGAATGTGAAGTTCATTTTGAGATACTCTGAGTGAATGACTGATTATGTGTTGACAAGAGTAGAGAGGAGATATAGGATTTACATAGATCCATGAAAAAGTCCCTTTTTGAGAACATAAAAAGACCATGGATACATCTCAATTTTATAGTATGAAGTTTCTAACCTCAACTAACTCCATGATCTGGACCAGCTGTCCCAAATATACTGCCCACAGCTGCTTGGTCCCAAACAATCATACAGAGTCTTATATTAATTTCATGCTGTTTGGTCTATGCCTCAGGCATATTGCTGTCTAACTCCTAACTCTTTAACTCATGATTAGTCAAGTGGCTTAGTACCTTTTCTCAGAGCAGCATTTTGTCTTCTCTTTTTCTACATCTGCCTGGCAGCTCTGCTCTGTTCTTCCTTTTCCCAGAGTTTCATTAGTCTGGTAACCCTATCCATGTGTCCTGTCTGCCTTCTGGCCAATCAGTAATTTATTAAGCCAGTAGGAGGGACAAATATCTACTACAATGTACAACAGTATAATTCCACAGCACAGTTTTGCCTTGAATTTCAGGAGCTTGGAGTCCCATAAAAATACCATCCTAAAAGTTTAAGGAATTTATGTATAGGATGAAGGTTTACAGTTGTGAACCATGAGTTGTATTCCTTTCACTTTTGCTTTTGGTGTATGGCTAAGGAAAGATACCTGTCACTTGATTTGGGATTTTTTTTGTAGACCAGTTGATTTATGCCATAGTCCCCACAAATATATCCAACAGTAGTTTTGGTGCTATAGTCAGGTGATTAGAGTGTGTCCAGTTGATTCATATCTTGACAGGTTAAACCAAGCATACACTTCTCTAAAAAAATCAACTTTCAAATTTTTGGCTGCTGTTGTGTTAGGGAATAACTTTAAACTCCATTCTTTGTTCCCCAAGCATTTGGAAACAAAATAAAATGATGATAGTTTGAAAAGCCTTTCAGCCCCAAACAAGAATATTTTAACAAATATACAGTGGGCACCTCCTCCTCAGAGTTAGTCTACCCATTGCTTTGCTCCACAATCTAGTCAGTTTTTGTTAGTGACTCTACTGGCAGTCACTTTTTATTAGGGTTTTCTTATTATACTCATATATTAAAAGTATAGCTGTGTAGAGTGCTTTTGAGATTTCTCAAATAACAACTTTGCCTTTGCCCTCTCTCCTTGTATAAAATTAGAAAAACACAGGCTGTTTGTTGCATATAAACTTATTCATATATACCTACATTGGGCATGTTGGAGGCTAGGAAAAATTTGGCCACCAAGTTGATATTAGGGATGAAACCTCAACCCCAAACTAGATAATGTGACATATTCTATTTTTAATATGTTTATTTTACTGTTTCAACTTAACAGTGTTGGTTCATCATTTTGTTTCTTGACAAAAGCATTTCCTTAGACACTTGGCTCCCTGGTGGGTTGGAGTATTACAAAAAAAAAAATCTGTGCTAAAGTAAATGGGATTCAAATTGTCCTAGACAGTATTCCCTTGAAAGTTTCCCACAGCATCTGTAACCAGAAGTGTCCCTGTCAATCTCATTGCTGGCTAGGGATAAGTCCACAGTTACAAAACAAAGGGTCCTTTTCTGTCATATTTCTTTAGTAAAGACCCAAATCTGCTGTAGTAAATGCACTATATCCAGTGCTTAGGCAGACTGATGTCTCCTACAGCATTACTCACTACTGCTAACAATTTGAGGGAACTCAGGAGTAAATGGTCCTAAAAAATGGGGTAGGATCAGAAAATGCCCAGAACACAGGTTATGACAGAAGTGTCTTTTCAGTTTACAATATAAGGAATTTATTTTAGAAGAGGGTTAATTTTGGATGATCCTCCCTCAATTAGGTACTTTCTTTTCATTTTTTATTTCCTTCACATAGGCAGTTATTAAATTCAGGAAATGTATACCTTGGTGACCCTACTTACTAGGTATACTTCAATTCCTTAGACAAGACTAGCCATTAGAGGCTTGGAATGTTTCTACAGCTATTGACTTTTCAACTTCAATTAAAATTCATTTGGTCAAGTTGTGGTTTGAGTTGTATGTGCTCCCTATGTCAGGCTTTTCAATAACATCTGTGGTACAGAAGCATCTGGCACTTGTTTGTGATTGTATACACTATCAGTGTAGAGAAGTACATGAGGATGATAATGCAGCAAGGGAAGCTGGTCTAATTTTAGTACGCAGGTTCTGTTCTTAGATCAAGGTTGGAAATGACCTTTTGTTTGACTTTAAAGAAAAGAGTAAAAGATTGGCAGATTTGTCCTACTTAAGTAGCAAGAAAGATATTATGTATATACCTTTGATTTTCCATTTATTAACGTGTGCATGTTTAAGTGTGCATGTGTAGATAAGGAGGGATTACAAGTACATGCCAAGACACTTGTGTAGAACTCAGAGGATACCTTGCAGAAGTTTACTACTTCTGTCATTTGGGTCATCATGATCAAACTCAGGTTTTAAATCTTGACAACAGACACCCTCACCAAGTAAGTTTATCCATTATATATTTCCGTGTGTGTGTGTGTGTGTGTGTGTGTGTGAGAGAGAGAGAGAGAGAGAGAGAGAGAGAGAGAGAGAGAGAGAGAGAGAGAGAGAAAGTCACATTAAACTTGTATGACTTCTGATCATCTGAACACAGGTCGTCATTCTGCAGGACAGTTCTTTATTCACCAAGCCATCTCTTCAGCCTCCATTTTTGCATTGTTTTCTGAATTCTGAAAAGCCATGTTTTGAGGGAAAATACTGGCCCAGTAAGAAAGCAGTAGACCACATTTCCTCATATCAATATTCATCTATCTCATGTCCGTGAAGATTAAAGTAAAAAAAAATATGCTTCCCACTTGTTGAATTGAAGCAGCTTTCAAATGGAAACATTGATTCATTAAGGTATAAACACAGCAAGAAAAAAAAAAACGGGCACCCTGCTGCAGCACATGTTCTACTGGGAATTTGACAAACATATTGGCTTACAAGTAAACACGTAGTATTTTCCTAGAATTGTGAAGCTCATTAACCCCTTCAGAACCCTTGCTGCTAAGCACCTAATACTCTACTAGCTGGAATTCATACTTTTGAAAATTATCATTTTTCTGCTAGAGCTAGGCTTGAGAAATGGAAATGACAAATTTAAATTATACACTCTATTTGTTAGGCAAGTGCTTATCTATCTATCTATCTATCTATCTATCTATCTATCTATCTATCTATTTATTTATTTATTATTGTGTTGCTGGCAGTAGAATATAGGATCTCTAACTTATATTCGATGCCATTGAGACATAATCCTAACACTAGTACTATGTATTTACTGAATACCTGTTCTGGCCCCAAATAACTACTTGGTACTAGAATTATTACATAGTGTGAATTAGGAGACAAGTGTTGTCAGCCCTTTGAAAAGATCAAGCACACACACACACACACACACACACACAGAGAGAGAGAGAGAGAGAGAGAGAGAGAGAGAGAGAGAGAGAGAGATATTTATTCATACAGAAAATTCAAGCAATTGTTGGACATTGATCTTAGGTAAATGGTGTGGCACAGTTGCTCTGGAGTAATATAGAGACAGAAATTAGTAAGTTTTCATTGTACCAAGGAAAAGACTCTGGAGAAAAGGAACTGAAACTGTATTAGCAAGAATTATGACAATATTGTGAGGACAAGAGAAGAATTCATGATAATGTCTATCAGAACAAAAATAAGTTTTGAGATTGTCTTATTAGCCAAATGGCAGAGGCAGGTTAAAATAATGTGTCAGGCATGATCCAAACTCTCATGGAGTGTATTTATTTATGGAGTGACTCACTTAATGATTTAAACTAGCTAACTCATTATAAGACAATTGTATTAAGTTGAGAATTAATATGAAAAACTTAAGTAAAAGAGGTAAGTATATTGGAGGAATCTTTGGTTACAGCCTTCCCCTGGAGTCTGCAGTAGAATGTAGATATTTGAAGATTTAGAGTCCTAGAATACTTGCCTTCCATCTTCTGTTTTTATAGACATTAATTATTCCTTCTAAGCCTCATTATATATATATATGTGTGTGTGTGTGTGTGTGTGTGTGTGTGTGTGTGTGTGTTCAAAAGGATTAAATTTTCTGCTTTGACACTCCTGTAGCAGCATAAACTTTGTATCTACTTTCTAGTTTGAGACCTAACAGAAATTGAACAGATTTCCAAACTTTTCATGTCAAAATGACTATTTTTCATTCTGACTCAATCAACCATTAAAATTTTTCTTAAAACTCTATGATTTCCTCTTGCAAGTATCAATAAAAATGGTCATCAATTTAAATACAGATGACCATTATTGAATCTTCAGAGGCCCAAGAAGCAGAGCCTTAATATCGGACTGAATATGCCATATTTGATAAGCAAGGAGACAAGGGTTGGTGTAAAAATGGCTGTCTATGGTAAGGCGTGGTGAAAATTCAGTATAGAATGATTATTAGAATGTGTACAGATATTAGGAGATTATTTGAGATATGGAAGGAAGATGTCTTCACTTGTTTTGACTTAGAATCATGTTCCACCCCATAAAAAAGCCCAAAGAAATTGATAAATTTTGTGGGGTATTGTAGAACCAGAATAAGCTTTGTCCTAAGATAGTTCATCAAACTATATCTTTGACTTGGGATGATCACATAATCCTCTCAAAGAAACTTTCATGTTTTCTGTCTTCCTGAGAGGAATGAGCCACCTTCTGTGTAACAATGGCTTTTGGAGAGGTGATTATGTCTGCCTTCAAGTCTGTCATTTTACTGACTAATAATACTGTGCAATAATGTTCTTATAAGAGAACCATTTTCCACAGACAAAAATGAAAGAAACACATAATTCTCTGCTTTCAAATGCTAGATGTTAAGACACATGCTTATAGTTATGGTGCCAGAAGAAGTTATGGAGGAGAATCACAAGATAAAGACTAGCCTCATCTACCTAGTAAATTCTAGACCAAGAACTGGTTGCATGAGACACAGTCCCAACAAAACAAAAAGAAAATATTTGGCCTTTCCTTCTGTAGATGCATTGAATATACATATCAAATGCACATAATCTAGTCATGGGGAAATATAGCTATATATGTATATAGATAAAGTTTTAAATTAATTTTTTCTATATATAAAACTAAGAATATATAGTCTTATAAATATATGTAGTTTTACAGACATTTCTTTACAATAGTGACTAAAATTATAAACATGTAGAAAAGATCAAGTTGGTATTCTTATATTAGTTCTAATTTTCCAGTATTTTATTTATGTAACAATATAAAGTTTTAACAATCATTAGTTTTGCATTCAATTTTTTCTTAGTGATATACAGTAAACATTTTCTCATGTCATTAAATATTCTTGGTAGCTATATAAGTTATACAGTAGCATGTTAAATACATACTTATTTGCATGTATTTAACTGTTATGCTTCCTCTTCTGGCATTATTCAAATAAAAAGCTTTGTGTGCAAATGTATGTCCATGTGTGGTGCGTCCATATGTAGCTGATTCATAGGAGGAGCCATGATATTTACTTTTTTCTGATCTTGGCACATGTTAGACACACTTTTCATGCTTCTTGAATAGATCATAGTCAAAAGTGAAGTTAGGAAATTCCATGGAGATGGCAAGTAATTTGCTCTTGGCTGTGATGAATTCAAGAGGAAATTAACTTAAGCATATATAGAAGGAATTAGTAGAGAGGTGAAATTGAAAAGTGAAGGACTAGTAAGCAATGCTGTTAAATGTATTGGAACTCAATATAAACAAATAAGCTGGGTAGACAAATTTTTAATGTATCCTAGTCCACACAATGCAACACAGGTAGCTGAAGAATAGACCAGTGTGGGGCAAATATTGTCAACCTGATGTGTAGGAGGCAAGTCTTCCAACCCACATGTGAAAAAATGTCAAAATTAAGATTAATCTTTGAGAATGACTGTTAAGTGTTATTTTCACTGTTACTTGATGTGAAAAGACCCATATTAATTGTAGGTAGAACTATTTACTTGGGTGAGTAGCCTAGACTGTGTGCAAAAGTTAAGCTGAGAATAGTGTGTATGTGCATTACTACACTGTTCTTTGCTCTTGTGTGTGGTTGTAATATGACCAGCTACTTCAAGTTGCTTCTGCCTTGATTTTTGCAGTAATGGACTGCAACCTGAAATAGTGACACAAAGAAACCAATTCTCTAACGTTGATTTTTCTAATATATCATATTTAAATATTAGAAGAAACTAGAACAGCTAAATTGTTCCTATATAAAAATTAAGTGTTGAACTCTGGTTGCAAGAGATAATAACAAAAGCCAGAATTTTACCTTTGTCAATCCATTCATATATAACATATATTTCTGAGTCAAGATTGTGTTCACATTCATGGTTTTAAAGTGATTCCTCACATTTCCACCTTTTTGAAACAGTGTTTCTTCATTACTGTGTAAGCCAGGTTAGCTGGTACAAAATTTCTGAAGATCCTCCAGTCTCCACCTACTTTTTCTAATGAGTATACAGGAATGAGAGGGTTGTGCTACAAAGCCCATATTTTACATGAGTTCTTAAAATCAGAACTTTGGTACCAGACTTGAACAGTGTCCTGAATATTTTTTCTTGTTGTTAATTGATACAAGCTAAACTTATCTCTGAAGAGGGAACTACAACTGAGAAAGTGCCTTCATCATATTGGCCTGTAGGCAAGTCTATGGAAGAATTTTCTTTATTAATGATTGACTTAGAATGGCTGTGCCCATGTTGAGCAGTGCCACCTGTGAGCAGGTGGTCCTGTGTCCAATATATAAATTAGGGTTAGGGTTAGGGTTAGGGTTAGGGTTAGGGTTAGGGTTAGGGTTAGGGTTCTACAATTACAAGACCTTAAAGGAGCAATAAAGAGGAAACAGAAGGAAACAACAGCAAAAACACCTTTATGAAGGTTATTAAAGCTTTAAAAGAGGATATGAAAAAATTCCCTTAAAGAAATAGAAGGAAATCTAAACAAAAAATTGGAAGAGATGAACAAATCCTTGAATGAAAATAAAGAAAACCAACAAAAGGAAAACCAAAAAATGAAAGAAACATTCCAGAAAAATAAAAATTGAAATGGGAGAAGTAAAAAGGCACAAAATGAAGCAAAGGTGGAAATAGAAAATCTGAAGAAAAGGGTTGGAACTACAGATTCAAGCATAACCAACAGAATCCAAGATATGAAAGAGAGAATCTCTGGAGTGGAAGAGGCAATAATGGAAATAGATACATCAGTCAAAGAAAACATGAAAACCAAAAAGGCATAACACAAAATGTTCAGGAAATTTGGGACACCATGGAAACACCTAACCTGAGAATAATAGGAATAGAAGAAGGAGAAGAATACCAGCTCAAAGGCACAGATAATGTATTCAATAAAATCATAGAAGAAAACTTTCCCAACTTGAAGGAAATGCCTATAAAGATACAAGAAGCTTACAGAACACCAAATAGATTTGACACCCCCTCAAAAAGTCTGTTTGCCATATAATAATCAAGCCACAAAACATACAGAACAAAGAAAAACTTTTAAGAGCTTCAAAAGAAAGGGACAACTTACCTGTAAATGCAGACCCATCAGAATCATACCCGACTTTTCAGTGGAAACAATGAAAGCAAGAAAGTCTTGGTCAGAAGTTATATAGACACTAATAAAGCATGGCTGACAACCTAGACTACTATAGCCAGCAAAACTATCAATTTCCATAGATGGAGTAAAGAAGTTATTTCATGACAAAGTCAGACTTAAACAATACCTATGCACAAATCTGGCCCTTCAGAAAGCATTAGAAAGAAAACTTCAACCTAAGGATCACAGATACACCCAGGAAACCACAAACAATCAATAATCCCAGAGAAGAATAGCCCAGAGAAAGGAAATACATATAAGCTACCACCAAAAGTAGCAGGAAATATCAATCAGTGATCACTAATATTCCTTACTATCCTATCAATGAATCAAAGAGTTGTTTCTTTGAGAAAGTAAATAAGATAGATAAACCCTTATCCAAAAAGCAGAGAGAGAGAGAGAGAGAGAGAGAGAGAG
>PVIH01014529.1:0-38677 GCA_004025045.1 Sigmodon hispidus | reverse complement strand
ATCTGATTAAATACCTAAACAGACTTATAACCCCAAAGGAAATTGAAGCTGGCATTAAAAGCCTCCCAAGTAAAAATTCCCAGGTCCAGATGGTTTCAGTTCAGAATTCTTCCAGACATTCAAAGAAAACATATTACTAATGCTCCTCAAACTGTTCCATACAGTAGAAATTGAAGGAATATTTCCAAACTGTTTTTATGAGGCGACAATAACTCTAATACCCAAGCCACTCAAAGACACAATAAAGGAGAATTACAGACCAATTTCTCTCATGAATATTGATACAAAAATTCTAAACAAAATTCTGTCAATTTGAATACAACAACATATAAAAAATATCATCCACCATGATCAAGTAGGCTTCATCCCAGAAATGCAGGCATGGTTCAACATATGAAAAACTGTAAATGTTATCTACCATATAAACAAACTGAAGGAAAATAACGACATGATCATATCCTTAGATGTTGAAAAAGCCTTTGACAAAATCCAACACTATTTAGTGATAAAAGTTCTGGAGAGTTCAGGAATACAGGGAAAATATCTAAATAAAATAAAGATGATTTTAAAAAAGCCGACGATCAACATCAAACTAAATGGAGAAATACTCAAAGCAATCCCACTAAAATCAGGAACTAAACAAGGCTGTCCCCTCTCCCCTTATCTATTCAATATAGTTCTCACAGTTTTAGCTAAAGCAATAAGAGAATGAAAGGAGATTAAGGGAATACAAATTGGAAAAGGAGAAGTAAAACTATATTTGCAGATGGTATGATTGTATATATAAGTGACCCATAAAATTCTATCAGGGAACTTCTACAGCTGATAAAAACTTCAGCAATGTAGCAGGATACAGGATTAACTCAAAGAAATCAGTAGCCCTCTTATACACTAAAGATAAATGGGCTGAAAAGAAATAAAGGAAACATCACCCTTTATAATTGCTGCAAATATCATTAAATACCTTGGTGTAACTATAACCAAAGAAGTTACAGATCTGTTTGATAAAAACTTTAAATCACTAAAGAAAGAATTTGAAGAGGATATCAGAAAATGGACAGATCTCTCATGTTCCTGGATAGGCAGGATCAACATAGTAAAAATGACAATCCTACCAAAAGCAACCTACAGAGTCAATGCAATTTCCATCAAAATCACAACACTATTTTTTACAGACCTTGAAAGAACAATATTCCAAATGAAATAACAGAAATGCCAGTATTGCCCAAACAATTTTGCTTCCCCAAATAACATCAGGAGGCATCACAGTCCCTGACTTTAACTTATACTATAGAGCTACAGTGATAAAAACAGCCTGGTACTGACAATCTGAGTCATTTTTAAGTGAAGAGATGCTCACTCTGACTATAATAGTTCATACTCCAAAGTTTAATTTATTTTCCCCTTTAAAACGAGGGCTACAAGATGATAAGGTGAAGAAGACCCACCAGGAAATACTCTTGGGTAATTGGTACAAAAGGGAGATATGTAGTGCTTTCTTACTAAGTTTTCAAAACCTTTGTGAACTTGGAAGAGGTTACTCATTCCTTTTGAGGTGTGGGTACATGGAGAGCCACAGCTGGTTTGTGCTGAGTCATATACTTGTGTTTGTACTTTTTCTTGCATGGAGGAATACAAGCTTGCTTCACAATGACTTGGTTAAAATTAGCACTGTCAGAGTGCTTCTTAAAGAGTCTTGTGAAAAGTCTTCTAAAATAAATCAACCTTATTGTTGGGATTGAGTCATCCTCTTTGCTTCCTTTTTCAACTAGAAATGATTTTAATGGGAAGGTAGGAAAGGTGGATATTTGTGGTTGTCAGTTATGAAGCTATAGGTTGCTATGAATCAAAGTAGTATCGTAAAAAGGGTCAGATCATAGTAGAAGGTCACAGGTGTGATTGTTCCACTAACATGTGTGTTATATGACTATACATGAGTTCTATAACTTCCCTGAATTTTGTTTCTCATAAGTAAATCACGAAATTTACAACATCTATTTTGCCAAGAGCACTAGGTATACAATGAAGTGGTTATACTGTATATATACCTACTTTTTTGTACAAACAAGTTCTCATCAAATGGAGACAGAAATGATAATTTTCAGTACTTCTATCCTCCAAATTAGCATCCCTCAGAACAATACCATCATTTTTGTCTGATTTCATGACTAACTTCTGCTTTTTGAGTTCCTTGTAAGTCTCTGATTGCTACCATTCACATAGACTTATTGAGTGCTCATCTCTCTTCCTCTCAAGTAGCATTCTCAGAACTCCACACTCATGCATCACTCCTTTAGATATGGTAACTTTTAATAGTATGTTCCCATTTTCTTCAACCATTGCAAGCTCCTCAGTTAGGATGGCCTTTTCTGTTTAGGATGTTTTCTATATTTTCTATTTTATTCTGCTTAAAGTATATCTTTAGTTAACTTATGTAGTAGAGTATAGAATGTTTTTCAATGGCAGTGACTTATTAATTCAACTATCTACTCCAGCCTTTTGGTACAGGCAAGCACAGAACAGGTTCTCTGTATAAATTGTATAGGAGGGAAATAAATATGTGGAAAGTGTAGCAAGAGGTTTCTGGTTTCATCAGGCCAGAGGTCCAGACCTGGCTGTGGCTGCTTTTTCCCCCAAACATGATTCAGATAGTTATATTAATTTTATGCTGTTTTGCCTATGGCTCAGGCATATTGCTAGCTATTTCTTTCATCTTAATTCAACCCATCTCCATTAATCTGTCCTGTCACATGGCCTGCAGCTCACCTGTGTTCCTTTACATGTTGATTCTTGAGTAGCTTGATCATGTGAGTGTGTGTGTGAGTGTGTGTGTATGTATGATTTCACCTTTCTTCTCCTACCTATGTTCCAATTTCCCCACCTACTTCTTCTGTGGTGACTGCCATGGCCAAAACAGTTCTTTATTCACAGCCTAGAGAAAGACATTCCTGCAACAGAAAAGTTTGGACCAATATGTCCAAGGGTATAATAAATAATACTTGTTCCAACCTGAAATTATTCTATTTATGTATTTGTATATGTCTATTTTGCTATCACTTGCAGTATTGCCAATTGTATCACTGTATTGTGTTAGACAAGGATAAATGCCCAGACTGCCCATCATTCACCATGCCACCTCCTAGAAAACAGATAGACTATATTATTTTTCATAGTTATATTATTATTATTGAGCTTAGTGATTCTGTTTCCTGTTATGGGGGATGACTTTACAAAAGAAAAAAAGAGCTAACATACACCCTTGGACATTCCATGCATGGGCAAATAAAGTTCCATTGTTGCCTAAGAGAATTTGAGTGGGAACTAACTAATACATCCTCTTTTCACTACATCATACCACTCCAGGAAAATCAAAAGGACCTTTTCATCAGCAAAGGGTTATAAATTCTAATATCAAAGTTTCTATGTGGTTATCTTTTCCTACCTTGATCAATTTAGTAATGCAGAGATAATGATGCCCCTAGAGACAGAATACATTGGTTATGGCCAAAAGAGCACCCAATGTGTTAGAAAGAACTGTTCGTTTAAATAAAAGAAGCAATATTTGAGCTGACACCTGGATGATAAGAAGTAACTAGATATGTGCTTATCTACTTCAAAACATTCCGTGTAGAGAACACAGCAAGTATAAAAATCCAGAGATAGGAAAGACGTCAGTGTTAGTTTGAGAACTGTACCCATACCTATGGAGCTAAAGCTGTTCCCATGCCAAGATGAAAGAAGAAAAAGTAGTTAAGGTTTGTCTTTTCTTTTCAAAAGCAATATGAGTTGGTGAGTAATGAGCAGTCTGGGAATTTAGCCCCATTTGACACAATACAGTAGTAAAAAAATGGGCAACAACAAAGACAGTATAGAATAGTCTAGCATACTTGCAATGACCTCATGGGGTAACTTGTCTGGCTGCCAACATTTCACTCAGTGAAGCTGTGCAAGAAGGTGTCTGTAAGGGTGTACCAGCACATCAATTGATGTAGTATCAACCTGGAAAAGTCAGTGAATCATCTTTCTGTTTTGATCATCTAGTAAAATATATTCTGTTTGATCCTTTAGTAAGTTAGATGTACTGAAAATCAATCAATTGGGTTTTGGAAATAAATGAACCTCTCACATTTCACTGGAGCTTAACTTATTGATTGTTTCCTTCTTGCCCTAGATGGGCTAATAGTATACCCTTTCTCAGCATGGCTACATTACTTCAAATTTTGCTCAGTTTCCAAACAATGGTAGACAAAATATGAAATAATTATAAGTTGGTTATAAGAACTTATAATACTATAATAATATTGAAAATACAGAAGTTAAATGTGCTTGCCACCAAGTCTGATATTTTGAATTACATTCTTCATATATATGCACATATAATTATATTCATATATACATCCTTAATCTAAAAAAAACTATGCTTCTTGCATTAAGAATAAGTTGCTGGGTACAAAAACAAAGTCTCACACCATCTAAGCACCATTCTAGAAATAAAGTTAAGTAAAATGCTAACACACATTATGAAAATTTCTGTGTGAGTATTGGATATGTGGTGGCTAGTGTTTTCTGTTAATTTAACACAAGCCAGACTGAAAAGAGGGATTAACTGGCATACAGAAAATCTGTGGGATCATTTTTAAACTAATGATTGCAGGGCATCCTATTGCAAACAGTACTACTCTTACACAGAGATGTGTTCAATCCAGGATGAAGAATGATAAAATTACTCACAGAATCTTATTCTAGATGAAGCAATCACCCTTATTACTTACAATCTCATCATAACTCAGAAAAGTTTTTCACACGCTGAATGAAGGGAACAGAGGGCTCTTTTTCTAGTCAGTTCCTGCTGCTCCTAGACTTTGATTTAACATCATTAAGTAAGAAGGCTATTTTTAATTAGAGAGCTGAAAGCCTGATCTTATGTCATAGTGACCCATGGGATCTGAAACACACACTCACATGCTGCCTGAATCAAAATATGCTTATATCAGAGCAACTTCAAAAATGTAACTAAAAACCAAATCCAGAAAAGCATGGGACATAATTAATATATTGAAAACATATGTTCATAAATGAACCACCATTTAGAATTTATTATAAATAATAAGAAAGTAAATTATATTGGCTGAGATCTCATGTTCTCAATTTTAAATCTGAGTGTTTAGTTGATATGAATGAATATAACAAAATGCCATATATGGGATACTTTAATCTATGAATATTGTTTTATTTGCCACAATTTGAAAGTATAACAGCTCAAGAATTCCATGACAGCATGTTCAAGAAATGGTGATGACATTTTCTCATCACAGATGTGTACTCTTTTGTTTATCTACCTTCACATGATAGAGAGAAGAACTACCAGTGTCATTCCTCTCCTTGTGAGGACACTCATCCTCTTCCAGGATACCCACTCCCTTGAAATTATCTATTTCTCTCCCAAAGAGACCAGCTCCTAATACCATTACATTGTGAAGGAAATAATACTACAACATAATGGCTTTTTTTTAGAAACATGACTATTCAGTTCATAACAGCAACAGATAGTGTTAAGACATATATGTGTTCACATAATACTTACTCTATTTTTCAAGATAATACTGATTACAGTGAGAATCGCCAATCGATATAATGTGAAACATTGGATGACTTTTCATCTTAACACATTTGCTCCATTCCTATTTCCCAACCCTATTTTTTTAATTAGATAACATGAATATTCACATTAAGCTACTTCAACTCCATGTATTGTGAAGATGAGAGAACATGCTTGTTTTTATTCTACATTACTAGAGAAATTGTTTGTGTGAATTATATATTGCATTTTAATTTTCTTTGAATGTGAATAAATGAACAAATGGGTTTCTGTAAAAAAACAGTATTATTGAGAAGACACTATATGAAGTTAACTTTTTTGAAAGCAGTGTCATGGATTATACTATTTTGTTATTTAGTGCTTCTGTTTTTTATATTTCCATCTTTCTTGTTTTACTTCTTGTTTTGTTCCTGTAATTTAAAAATGACCTCATATATTGGAAGGAACTTTGGTATAGAAGTTAGGAACTCACCTGTGCTATGGTCTTGGCTACTAATCTACCATGTGAACATGGGCATACTATTTTATCTTTGTGCAAATTAGTAGTTCTGTCTATAAAATAATTTGACAATTTATTAGAATTTGCAATTTATTGGGAAAATGATTTTTTTCTGCCTCTTTCATTTTTATGTTTCTCTTAATGGTATATTTGTTAACATCAGAACAAGTAATTTACCAATATGATTCAATAAATCGTAGATTTCCCCCACTTGTTGCTGTGTACTTCTGATGGTAGCCTACCAGAATATTGACCCTTCTTTTGCATCATCATCCAAACACCTCTGGAAGTTTTTTCACTTTTTTTTTCTATGATCTAAATTCAGTGGACCAGGTCTTTGCCGCTGTGTTTGTTTCACTTGCCATCTCCAGGTTGTGAATGATACCAGAAACAATGTAAGAACTGTTTTCTATACTATGGAATTAGAAATCTCTGACTGGCCCATATGTTATGAATTTGTGATTCCAAACTTGGATAGTGAAATTTTTTTCAGTCTTCTTCTGCTAGCTGTACAATTGACTCACTGGGGATTATGGACAAAATGGTGCTCTATAATCAGCAGGGCTCCCAAAACAACATGGGCATTTTTGTCCAAAACCAGCAAGACCAACTGAGCAAAATTACACAAACACTACAGAGCTGCTTGTTACTCACATCTTGTTGCTTCTTAAGATCTAGGGCAAAAATGTAATTACACATATATTCCCCATGAAATGGTAGAGTGGAGATATGATCAATGTGGGTACTTGAGCAAGAAACAACTTTGAAAACTCAAGGCTATAAAAGTTATCTACCATTTGTTTCATGCATACTAAATTGCTGATATTTTGATAAGTACTTTATTTTATATTCAGTTCTTTTGAAAAGTACTGTGGTGGGACTGTGGTGGGAGCACTTAAGAGTTTAATCATTTTTCTACAGTCCCTTAAAATTTTGAGTATTTGCGACTCCTTGCTAATATGTTACTTCTAACAATGGATGACAAGAAGACAAAAGCTGGTAATGAGACCTTAATGGGTCACTAATAAAACCATATTTGCTCCTACTTTTAGTCATGAACAATGTAATATATAATATTAAGGTACATGGAAATGAAAATACCATCTCTGTTTCTGATAATACAACATGGAGAATATGGCTGAGATCTGTGCTTAAGAATATATTAATTCTTTCAAGGAAAAGTTTCAAGCATTGAAAAAAAAACTGAGATGAATATAACCAGTTTCTTCTTCTAAATATACTTTGTCTGATAATGATAAGGGGAAGGGAAGTGTGATGAGACTTTAATTTCGCTTCTCCTAGAAGAAGACTTTGAATCAAGATTTGAGTGCAAGTAGTTTATTTGCTAGATTATTTCAGGAGGACTATTCTGGAAGTTTGAATGAGAATAATGGATATAGGTTCATATTTTTGAATGCTTGGTCCCTAGTTGGTGAGACTATTAGGGGGAAGGATCAGTAGGCATGACATTGATGGAGTTGATGTGTTACTATGTCACTGCGGGTAGGCTCTAAGGTTTCAAAAGCCAAAGTCAGGCCCAGTATCTCTGTCTTCTCTCTCTCCTTTTCTTTCCCCTACCCATGCCCCCCTTTCTCACTGTTTGTCTTCTAACTTGTATGTGAGATGTAAGCTCTCAGATACATGGTTCTACATGGTTTTAACATCATGCTTGTCTGCCTGCTACCATGATCCACAACATGAATGCCATGGACTTACCTTGGAAAGTGCAAGCAAGTCCTCAATTAAATGCTTTCTTTTACAAAATGTCTGAGTCATGACATCTCTTCACAAATTAAATATTAACTAAGATGACCATTAAACAAGTAAGGAAATGATGGATGGGGGAATGGACAGTTAGTCAATATACAATACACTAATGAGCAGGTTCAGCTGTAGAAAACTAGCACTCAATAATCAAGGAGATTCAGTGATTATGTAGAGTAAATATTAATGTTGGAAAAATGGAATAATTATTTATTAATTCCCACAAGTTCTTAGTTAAAGTCATCACCTTGGAATGCTAGCTCCTTGGCAATTATTAAGGCTAGACTTCTGCCTATGCTAAGCAAGATTCTAAGAAACAGATTTAGTTCTGCAGATAGAGATTATAGGAGATCTCAGTAAAAATATATTCAATATACCAGAAGAGATAGTTAGTGTTAAGGGATGAAAACATTTAATCTAGAACCTGAAACAAAGCAAGAAATTACCAATTGCATTTTATGAGATTAACTAAGAATTTTATTGTAGAAGCCTTCTATTTTTTTCCACAAAAATTATTACAGGACTCCATGAAGAAATAATATTTATTTCTTTTCTCCAAATAAAAAAATAATGCCCATATCCACCATTGTTGGCATATAACTTTAATCAAGGCCCTAGGGAGGCAGAGACAGAAAGATCTCTGACTCTGAGGCCAGCCTGATCTGCAGACAGAGTTATGGGACAGCCAGGGATATCACATAAAGAAACTCTGTCTTAAAGAATCAAACCTAGAAGAAATGGACAGCTTTCTGGACAGGTACCACTTACCAAAATTAAATGAAGATCAGATTAATTACCTAAACAGACATATAAACCTAAAGGAAATTGAAGCTGTCTTTAAAAGCCTCCCCAAAAATAAAAGCCCTGGTACAGATGGTTTCAGTGCCAAATTCTACCAGATATTTAAAGAAGAATTGTTATCATTACTCCTCAAACTATTTCACACAGTAGAAACTGAAGGAATATTGCCAAATTCCTTTTATGAGGCCACAATTACCATAGTACCCAAGCCACTCAAAGACACAACAAAGAAAAAGAACTACAGACCAATTTCCCTCATGAATATTGATGCTAAAATTCTCAACAAAATTTTAGCAAACCATATATAACAATATATAAAAAATATCATCCGCCAAAACAAAGTAGGCTTCATCTCAGAAATGCAGGGCTGGTTTAATATATGAAAGGCAGTAAACGTTATCCATCATATAAACAGACTAAAGGAACAAAACGACATGATCATATCCTTAGATGCTGAAAAAGACTTTGGCAAAATCCAACACTCCTTTATGATAAAATCCCTGGAGAGATCAGTAATACAGGGAGAATACCTAAATATAATAAAGGCAATTTACAAGAAGCCGACAGCCAGCATCATACTTAATGGAGAAAAACTCAATGCAATACCACTAAAATCATGAACCAGAAAAGGACCTCATCTCTCCCCTTATCTATTCAATATAGTTCTCGAAGTTTTAGCTAAAGCAATAAGAGAACAAAAGGAGATTAAGGGGATACAAATTGAAAAAGAAGAAGTGAAGCTATCTCCATTTGCAGATGATATGATTTTATACATAAGTGTCCCACAAAATTCTTCTAAGGAACTGCTATGGCTGATAAACACCTTCAGCAATGTAGCAGGATACAACATTAACTCAAAGAAATCAGTAGCCCTTCTATACACTAAACATAAAAGGGCTGAAAAAGAAATAAGGGAAACATTCCCCTTCATAATAGCTGCAAATAGTATTAAATACCTTGGAGTAACTAAACCAAAGAAGTAACAGGCCTATTTGACAAAATTTTAAATCACTAAAGAAAGAAATTGAAGAAAATATCAGAAAATGGAAAGTTTTCTCATGTTCCTGGATAGGTAGGATCAACATAGTAAAAATAGCAATTTTATCAAAAGCAATCTACAGATTCAATGCACTGCCCATCAAAATCCCAACACAATATTTTTTGGACCTTGAAAGAACAATACTCAATTTCATTTGGTATAACAGGAAAGCCAGGATTGCCAAAACAATTTTGCTCAACAATAGAACCTCAGGATGTATCACCATCCCTGACTTCAAGTTATACTATAATAGAGCTACAGTAATAAAAAAAAGCCTGGTACTGGCATCAAAACAGACTTGTGGATCAATGGAATTGAATTGAGGATCTGGGTATTAACCCAAAAACCTATGAATACCTGATCTTCGACAAAGAGGCCCAAAATATTCAATGGAAAAAAAATAGTATATTTAACAAATGTTGTTGGCATAGCTGGATGGCAGTGTGTAGAAAAATGCAAATAAATCCTAGCCTGTCACCCTGCACAAAACTCAAATCCAAGTGGATCAAAGACCTCAACATAAACCCAGCTATTTTAAACTTGATAGAAAAGAAAGTGGGGAGATAAAGTCTGCCTGTCACCATACCCACAGCTGCTGCTGAGGGAATTTGCACAGCTACCCAGCTCCACCTCCAACTGGGCAAACAGATAACCACTGGGGTCCCTGAAGGATAGACTCAGACACCGCCCAGAGGTGAGGAGGGGTCACCAAGCCCAAGTGCCTATATCCCAGCCAGGGAGGGAGAGCTGAGTTCCCATCAGTTCTGGTTCCGATTCCAGAACCAGGTGCTGTCTGCAGAGTGAGTCTCAGCGCACACTATAGCATGCACAGATAAAGTCTGCCTGTCACCATACCCACAGCTGCTGCTGAGGGAATTTGCATGGCTACCCACCTCAACCTCCAACTGAGTGAACAGATAACGACTGGGGTCCCTGGGGGACAGACTCAGACCCCACCCAGACAGGTGACAGGAGGCACACAAGCCCTAGTGACACAACTGACAAGGAGCCACCTAATCCTGAACCACTGAAGCCATGGGCAAACGTCAGTGAAAAAACTTACATAATAATACAAAGAACAACAAGGTAACTCCAGAAGAAAGTGGCGATCTTGCAAATACAAGACCTGATCTTGCAAATATAAGACCTGAACTGAGCAATGAAGAGGAAACAGAAGGAAGCAACACAAACATTCCTTTCTGATGATCATCGAAGCTCTAAAAGAAGATATGAAAAATAGCCTTAAAGAAATAGAAGAAAAAAGCAGGGGTTGCAATCCTAATATCTAACAAAGTAGACTTTAAGCTAACAACAATTAAAAGGGACCAAGATGGTCACTACTTATTCATCACAGGAAAAATTGGTCAAGAGGAGATTTCAATCTTAAATATTTATGCCCCTAATATAAGGGCACCTACTTATATAAAAGAAACACTGCTAAAGCTCAAATCCCACATCAATTCTTACACCCTAATAGTGGGAGACAACAATACCCCACTTTCAACTCTGGATAGATCAACCAGAGAGAGTCAACAGAGAAATAAGGAGTCTAAAAGAGGTTATGATGCAAATGGATTTAATAGATATCTACAGAAGCTTACACCCAAACACAAAGGAATATACATATTTCTCAGCTCCTCATGGAACTTTCTCCAAATTGACCACATAATTGGTCATAAAGCAAATATCAACAGATACAAAAAAATGGAAATATTCCCTTGTAACATATAGGAAAACCAGGGCCTAAAGTTAGAGTTCAACAACATCAAAACCCAAAGAAAGCCTACCAACTCATGGAAACTAAACATCAATCAGCTGAACCATCTCTGGGTCAAGGAAGAAATTAAGAAATCAAAGTCTTCCTAGAATTTAATGAAAATGAATCCACAACATATCCAAACATGTGAGACACAATGAAAACAGTCTTAAGAGGAAAATTCATAGTGCTAGATGCCTATATGAAAAACCTCGAGAAATCCCACACTAGAGACCTAACAGCTCAGCTGAAAGCCTTAGAACAATTAGAAGCGAAGTCACCTAGAAGGAGTAGATGGCAGGAAATAATCAAACTTAGAGCTGAAATCAATACAATTGAAACAAAAAGAACAATACAAAGAATCAACAAATCTAAGAGTTGGTTCTTTGAGAAAGTTAACAAGATAGATAAGCCCTTAGCCAAACTAATAAAAAAAAAAAACAGAAAGAGAGTGTTCAAATCAACAAAATCAGAATTGAAAAGGGGGACATAACTACAGACCCCCAGGAAATACAGAGAATTTTCAGATCATATTTTGAAAATCTGTATTCGACAAAAATGGAAAACCTAGAAGAAATGGACAGCTTTCTGGACTGGTACAATCTACCAAAATTAAATGAAGATCAGATTAATTACCAAAACAGGCCTATAACCCTTAAGGAAATTGAAGCTGTCATTAAAAAATTCCCCAAAATAAAAGCCCTGGTCCAGATGGTTTTAGTGCCGAATTCTACCATACATTCAAAGAAGAATTACTACCATTACTCCTCAAACTATTTCACACAGAAGAAACTGAAGGAATATTGCCTAGTTCCTTTTATGAGGCCACAATTACCCTAGTACCCAAGCCACTCAAAGACACAATAAAGAAAGGAAACTACAGACCAATTTCCCTCATGAATATTGATGTTAAAATTCTCAACAAAATTTTAGCAAACCGTATATAACAATATATTAAAAAATATCATCTACCACAACAAAGTAGGCTTCATCTCAGAAATGCAGGGCTGGTTTAACATACGAGAAATCATAAATGTTATCCATAATATAAACAAAAAAAGGAACAAAACCACATGTTCTTATCATTAGATGGTAAAAAAGCCTTTGACAAAATCCAACACTCCTTTATGATTAAAGCCCTGGAGAGATCAGGAATACAGGGAGAATATCTAAATATAATAAAGGCGATTTACAGGAAGCTGACAGCCGGTATCAAATTTAAGGGAGAGAAATTCAAAGCAATCACACTAAAGTCAGGAACTAGACAAGGATGTCCTCTCTCCCCTTATCTATTCAATATAGTTCTAGAAGTTTTAGTTAAGCAATAAGGGAACGTAAAGTGATTAAGGTGATACAGATTGGAAAAGAAGAAGTGAAGCTATCTCTATTTGCAGATGTTATGATTGTATACATAAGTGACCCACAAAATTCTTCCAAGGAACTGCTATGGCTGATAAACACCTTCAGCAATGTAGCAGGATACAACATTAACTCAAAAAAATCAGTAGCCCTTCCATACACTAAAGATAGAAGAGCTGAAAAAGAAATAAGGGAAACATTACCCTTCATAATAGCTCAAATAATATTAAGTACCTTGGAGTAGCTATAACCAAAGAAGTAACAGACCTATTTGACAAAAATGTTAAATCACTGAAGAAAGAAATTGAAGAAGATATTGGAAAATGGTAAGCTCTGCCATGTACCTGGATTGGTAGGATCAACATAGTAAAAATGGCAATTCTACCAAAGGCAATCTACAGATTCAATGCATTGCCCATCAAAATCCCAACACAATATTTTTTGGACCTTGAAAGAACAATACTCAATTTCAATTGGAATAACAGGAAAGCCAGAATTGCCAAAACAATCTTACTCAACAAAAGAACCTCAGGAGGTATCACCATCCCTGATTTCAAGCTATACTATAGAGCTACAGTAATAAAAAAAGCCTGGTACTGGCATAAAAACAGACTTGTGGACCAATGGAATAGAATTGAGGATCCAGACATTAACCCAAAAACCTATGAACACCTGATCTTTGACAAAGAGGCCCAAAACATTCAATGGAAAAAAGATAGTATATTTAATAAATGGTGTTTACATAGCTGGATGGAAGTGTGTAGAAAAATGAAAATAGATCCAAGCCTGTCACCCTGCACAAAACTCAAATCCAAGTGGATCAAAGACCTCAACTTAACCCCAAACACTTTGAACTTGGTAGAAAAGAAAGTGGGAAATACACTTCTACAAATTGGCTCAGGTGACTACTTCCTAAATATAGCACCAGTGGTACAGGCACTAGAACCAACAATCAATAAGTGGGATCTCCTGAAGCTAGGAAGCTTCTGCAAAGCCAAGGACACTGTCAGTAGGACAAAACGCCAGCCTACAGAATGGGAAAAGATTTTCACCAACCCTACAAGTGATAGAGGACTGATCTCTCAGATATATAAAGAGCTCAAGAATCTAGAGCCCAAAACCGTGAATAACCCAATCAAAAAATGGGATTCAGATCTAAAAAGGGAATTCTCAACAGAGGAACTATTAATGGCTGAAAGACACCTGAAAAAGTGCTCATCATCTTTAGCCATCAGAGAAATGCAAATCAAAACAACTTTGAGATACCACCTAACACCTGTTAGATTGGCTAAGATAAAAGGCACAGACGACAGTCTATGTTGGAGATTATGCGGATCATAGGGAACACTCCTCCATTGTTGGTGGGAGTGTAAGCTTGTTCAGCCACTTTGGAATGCAATATGGTGGTTTCTCAGAAAATTGAGAATCAATCTCCCCAAGGACTCAGCAATACCACTTCTGGGTGCATACACTAAAGAGGCACATTCACACTCCAAAGGTATTAGCTCAACTATGTTCATAGCACCATTATTTGTAATAGCAAGAACCTGAAAACAACCTAGATGTCCCTCAACTGAAGAATGGATTAACAAACTGTGGTACATCTACACAATGGAATACTACTCAGCAGTAAGAAAAAATGGTTTCCTAAAATTCACAGGCAAATGGAAGGATTTGGAGAATATCCTGAGCAAGGTATCACAAACTCAGAAAGATAAGCAGGGGATGTACTCACTCATTAGTGGTTTCTAAACAAACAAAAAAGAAAAAAGCCAAGCATGCCCAAGCTGCAAACCACAACCACTGAACAGCTTGGGATCAGAAACACCCTGGACTGACCTTTCAGATCCCACTCCAAATATAGGAACTCCTGACTCACTCTTGAGGGAAGGGGGATAAAAATGGATTTGCCAGAAGTGGAGACTGATCTAAGCATTATTGGGTCAGGGGGACCATAGGACTGTCTGCTCCCTGCCCAGGGAGGGGATGGGGAGTTGTGGAGAAGAAACAATGACCTGATGTGGCGGGAGGGGGAAGGGACCTTGAATAAGGATATACAGGGATGAAAAAAAAAGAAAAAAAAAAGTAAGTGGGAAATACACTTCCACGAATTCGCACAGGCAACCACTTCCTAAATATAACACCAGTGACACAGACACTAAGATCAACAATCAATAAGTGGGATCTCCTGAAGCTGAGAAGCTTCTGTAAAGCCAAGGACAAAATGACAGCCTTCAGAGTGGGTCAAGATTTTCACCATCCCTACAAGTGATAGAGGACTGATTTCTAAGATATATAAAGAACTCAAGAATCCAGAGCCCAAAACCTTAAATAACCCAATCAAAAAATGGTGTTCAGATCTAAAAAGGGAATTCTCAGCAGAAGAATTATGAATGGCTGAAAGGCACCTGAAAAAGTGCTCATCATCTTTAGCCATCAGAGAAATGCAAATCAAAACAACTTTGAGATACCACTAGACACCTGTTAGATTGGCTAAAATGAAAAAAACAGAGAGGACAGCCTATGCTGGAGAGGATGCGGAGCAAGAGGAACACTCCTCCATTGTTGGTGGGAGTGTAAGCTTGTTCAGCCACCTTGGAATGCAATATGGCCGTTTCTCAGAAAATTGAGAATCAATCTCCCCAAGGACCCAGCAATACCACTTCTGTCTGTATACCCTAAAGAGGCACATTCACACTCCAAAGGTATTAGCTCAACTATGTTCATAGCAGCATTATTAGCAGGTAATAGCAAGAACCTGGAAACAACTTAGTTGTCCCCCAACTGAAGAATGGATTAACAAACTGTAGTACATCTACACAATGGAATACTACTCAGCAGTAAGAAAAAATGATATCCTAAAATTCGCAGCCAAATGGATGGATTTGGAGAATATCCTCCTGAGCGAGGTATCACAAACTCAGAAAGATAAGAAGGGGATGTACTCACTCATTAGTGGTCTCTAAGCAAACAAACAAGAAAAAACCCCAAGCTGCAAACCACAACCACTTAACAGCTTGTGATCAGAAACACCCTGGACTTACTCCTTGATTCCCACCCCCCTAGAGGAACACCTGAGTCAGTCTCGAGGTTGTGGGGAGAAAACTGGTTTTGCCAGGAGTGGAGGCTGTACTAAGCATTATTGGGACAGTGGGACCTTGGGACTGCCTGCTGCCTGCCCAGGGAGGGGATGGGGAGTTGTGGAGAAGACAGAATGATCTGATGTGGTGGGAGCAGGAAGGGACCTTGAATAAGGATATACTTGGTTAGAAAGTGTGACTTCTTTGTTCATAATAATAAAATAAAAAAATAGTGTTCTATGCTTTAGTTTTTCTGTTTATAAGGGACTGATGAAGGCCTAAGTGTTAATTACTGCCATTAGTCTTGGCATGTGCAGACTTTTAGAAATCATTCATTGCTTTGATACCTTTTACTGTGTTCCCCTAACACTTGATGTTAAAGAAATTCCAAGGCATAATGGTATCTTTTACCATGGGTGCACTAGTCTTGCTGTCTCAGAAAACTGAAATAGAATCATGCAGAGAAGGTGAACCTTTAATCTTTCAGCAATGAAATACGTGGGATAGATCCAGGAAGTTAGTTTAGTGCACATTGTGTGTTAGTTGTCAAACAATGGCAATTGGAAGATCCATCAAACAGGATGGAGCTGAAAGGTATGGACCAGTGTTCGTATGAGAAACAATGGATGCTCTCAGGCAAAAGTGAATAGAACTCTCTGGTCTGGTGCTCCTTTTTTTAGACCTTAGTGCTTAGATGATTGGTGTTCGGGGAGCAGTGGGAAAGGCAGGTGGAGAGTTCTCTCTGTAGGAGATGGGAAGTTTGGTTCTCTAAGAGAACTATGATTGATTTCTAATTAGTGAACAGAATTTGTCAAAGACATAGAGAAAATTTCCATGGCTTTTTGTATTTTTTTTATTTTCAAGACTTGGAAGAAGAGAAATTATCTCAGTGGTGGCCCTGCTCTCATTAATGAGGCATTAGCTCACCTGACTGAAGCGCTGTACAAATCAACTAACAGAATAGCAGTAAGAGCCCTTCTCAGGGTTGGTCTGGATTTAGTCCTGCAGTGAAAACATGTTGTTTCTATTAAGTTATTTCTTCCTGGATTCTTATCATTGCACTAACTCAAGAACAACATACTGAATTCTTCCAGTCACTAAGAGATGGCCAAATTGGTCAAATAATGTCACTGTTAGTGCGGATTTTTAAATGTACCCTGTACATTGTGTAATTTTTTTCTTTCCTTCTTTTGCTTTTTGTTGTAATTCTTGGTAATTTAATTCTTCAGATTTTCACAGGTCTTACAGTATCCCAACTATAAATGGGGAGTCTAAATAGTAGAAGCTGTTTTCTGTCCAGGTGCAAGAGAACAAAATCATAAAAAGGGGGAATGATGCTGTCTTGTTACAAATGTCTGTGAGATATAATGAAATTGTATTTTCCGTTTATTGCTGTGGGTTTGAATGAGCTGGCTTTGTTAGGGAATTATTTTCTCTTTGCACAGGAACAACACAAGAGCAAGAAACTGGCTTTGACAAAATGTCAAGGACATGCACTGGGTGCAGCCAGAAAGATAGTTAGATAGTCCTTTTCAAGATTCATGTTCAGAGCTCTTGTTGTTATTGTTCTGGATGCAGCTTAAAAACTATATGCACACGCTTTATGGGGACTTCAGGAAAGCTCAACAGAAACTGTGTGTATGACTTCAAATATGCCATGTCTGTTGTTTCACAAACCTGTGACATTAAACATGTCTGTCTAACTGAATATGTTAAAGCACAGTAAATTATTATGTTTTGAGAAGTTTCTTACTCTAATTCACATACAACTTTCTTTCTTTTGTGTAGATAGCTGGCTTGTTGATTAATATCTTAAAACCACTGTCTCCAAAGTCAGTGTTCTTTTCTCAGATTGGCTTCTCATTTGAAAAGTAAACATTAACATCACCATGGTTCACTATTTTCTGTCTCTCTGGTGGATCCAACCACTCTTGTTTAGCATGCAGAATGCAAAATGAAAATGATTGTGAAAAGTTCAAAATGTAAATTGTCATAAAAACATTATGGCATCAGTAAATTATGTATCCTCAGCAGAAGACAGATTAGCAAGATAAAACTCCCCATTTATCAACCTTGAATTAATCAATCTCTGTCATCATAAATACAATGGTTTAAAAAGAATTATAGGTTTGTGGAAATAATTTGTCTGGGATACTATTTTTTATGTCAGCCATGAACATTTTTACAAAATACTCCTTCTCCTAGAATATATGAAAAGACTAGTCTACAAGAGTCAGAAGCTTTTTGCTCAGGAATCTAGGATGTCATGAATCTTTCTTCCTTCCTTTCCTGGAAGTTGGAAGAAGATGTTCTGTCAGGCTTTGAGTTGGGCATTTATGTATCCATTAAAATATAGCAATCGTTCTCAAGTAACTCCTGGGACAAGGTGTTATTGTGCGTGTCTCAGAACCAATAGATACTAGAACAATAAAGTTCTTGGATTGACAAGTTTATAGTAATGGTTGCAGGAAGAGGCATACAGGTCAATGGTTACTTTCTTGTGATGCAAGATAAAATATGTTATGGAGACTCAATAAAAAATGTCCCCCACATGTTAAAAGAATGACAAAAGAAAACATGGTAGGAAATGAGACTTCAGAAACACAAGGGATTTGGTTTAGTGCATGCATAAGGGCGTGACAGTGAAGTGATATTTTAAATTGTTCTCAAAATCTCCTGAAAGACTCTTAGATAAATCTAGGTCATGAGTAGAGGCTAAGCTTAAAAATTAGAGTAGATATTCACTTGGATTTCCATGGAGCTAAAGTCTATTTCTCTGGCTGTATTACAACACAATATGTTTGTTGCCTTCAGATTGACTTTAGCTGAGATTTAAAAATCTCATAGCTTTCTAGACCAAAGAAAGATAAACTCAGAACTTACAGTGGCTTCTGCTATAGAAGGGATAGGTCAGTGGTGGTTGTTTTAAGCTGCTGATCCCATTTTTTAGTTTGTTGTTAGTTGGTTTATTTTGAGCTTGAAATGTAGCTTAGATTCAGGTTTCACTAGAACCCACAACCTTCCTGAATCATTTCCTAGATTACCACTGTGTATGCATTAACACAATTGGCTATGATGTATCTTTCTTATTTTTTCCTTTTTTATTATGAATAAAGTCTCAATTTTATCCATATATCCCCTTGTTCAAAGTCCCTTCCCCCTCCTGCCCCTCCCAGTCATTCCTCTCCCCATCTCTTTATCTCCTCTCCAGCAAGGGCAGGAGGTCCCAAGGTCCCAAGGTCCCAAGGTCCCAAGGTGGCTTAGCTCAGCATCCACTCTAGGAAGATCTGCTTTCCTCATCCCAACATCAAGACTGGGTCAGGACATCTTGGACCAGCATCTGTCTTTAATTTACTCATTTGTTCATTCATTTATTTTGTGTGTGGCATATATCATCTGTGTGGCACAAGCACATGAGTGAGTGGGTACACGTTTCTGTGCACATGCACCTGAATGGCAGACAGAACAACAGGTGCCTTCCCTTGATTGATATCTGCTTTATTGCCCCAGGGAAAGACTCTCCCTGAAGTAGAATCTTGCTCTTCAAGCTATTCTGGTCTTTCAAGCAAGCCTCAGAAAGCTCCTGCATTCTAATGCTTCTATCTCCAGTGTTGGGCTTTCAGGAATGTACAACAATGCTTGACTTTGTATGGCTGCTGAGAACTCAAGCCCCAGTCCTTGTACTTTTATAGTAAGTGCTCTACCTCCAGAGTCACCTCCCAGTGCCCTGATTTATTTTATTTTGTAGTAGGGGTTTTGTTACATATTCTGAGAGTTCTGTTTCTTTCAGATATTCTTAAATTTACTCTTTTATTTTTATGTGTCAGATCATTCCAGGCAGTCTTGCAGGGTACTGCTGGTTGAGAAAAATATCACCTACCTGATCATGAATGAAAGCCTTGGGCAGTAGCTTGCTTGGGCCAGTATGACCTTGACTTTGCCTCCTAAACCCCAAAGAAGATTCATGACAGATTATACTCTTGGGCAAATACAGAAAGATATGCGGTTTGTAGCTGGATCTTGTCTCTATACACTTGGAATGAATGAGCTGCTATTCTAGAATAACTCATTTGGACAATCTAGCAACCTTAGCCTGCCTTGAGATGTTTATAGGGCATCTCAAACATCTTTGAGAGTTCATGGTAAGACAGAAAGTTAATACTGTAAAAATTTTGTATGTGATAACGCAAATTTTAAAACACATTCTTCCTGGGGCCCATTAGTTTTCCATAAGGATGGTAATTCATATACATGCTTACCAAATACTCATTGATATGTTCAAATAACATTTTGTTTCACTTTAATAAAATGTCCCAATTAAGTTCTCATGAACATGGTGAGAAGATGCTATATTTTCTCCATTTTATTGATGCAGAAAATAGAGTTTAAAGCATTTATAGGACCTATATAACACCTCATCACTAGGAAGTTATACTACTACACCAATAATTTCTTGTTCTACTAACTTGCTATCCCTGTAGGCAGAAGCCCTTGAATTGTATCTACCATATGATGATGAAGTTCCAAAACATTGTCTTTCTATTAGATACCTGTAATAATCAGAACCATATTAAACTCCTTGATAAAGCATGAGAAAACTTGACTTCTGGACGGAGTGGTACTGAGTCAATTAAGGGATTTGAGGAAGTCTTAGTTGCTATGTCACCCAGTCTCATGGCCAGGAGGCTGCTGTCATTCAGCTGCCATATTCACCTCTCTCTGAATTTAGAATAGTTCTTCAATAGGAGGGGCACAGACCCTAACATAATTACCACTTGCTTCACTTGGGGCCTGTTTCTTCCTCTTCTAACACCTACTCACAAGCCTCCTGCTCTGGGTAAGAGCTGTGGAATGAGCTTTGGCAGTACTAATTGTTATCTCTAGACTCCAGGGATGGAAAAACAAGACAACAAAATTCTTCTTATTCTAGGATATTGCCTCTTTAAGTTACAGAAGAAAGCAAATTTAAGACAATTAGAAACTCAGAAACTCCTGTAATCAACCTATTCATTTTTTATGCAGAAAGATTCCTGGATAGCATTTAGCATGTCTTAGAAGATACGTGTTCAAATTCCAGTACCTGCTGTGTATTTCTGTGAGGTTCAACTTTATTCTTTATAAAATGAGATAGTAAATTATAATAATACGTGGTACTTATTCAAAGTGTAGTTGGAAAGATTAAATGAAATAACTGATGTAGTGGTATATATTTTCACAATGAACACTCAATAATAGAATTTGAAATAAAACAATTGCTTCCACCAAGGGAAGATGTTATGAATAGTTTGTTACTAATCCTACACTTCAGCAGAAATGGCACCTTAAGTTCCAGTGCTAGGTGAAATGTGATTCACCAGCAAAGCAAAATAATACCAATGTGATTTTAGTTGTAGAAGTCAGGACTCTTCAAAAAGGATTAGCTCCTGCAGTACACAGTGACTCTGGTCATGGTGACTTGTAGTAATAATGCCAACTTTTTCAAATTACCAGGTATGTATAGATATTTCAGAGCATAGAATGCTAGAAGTAGAAGTTTGTCATGCAGGTCCTGATTCACCTTTTTGTAGAAGGAAAGGCCTTAAGGATCCACAGAAGGAACATTTTATGCCATCAGACTGATACAAATAATGAATGATAAAAATAAAGTTAAAACTCAGATTTCTTATATGAAAGCAACTTCCTCATTTAACATACTCATTGGATCACATATAGGTCTATCTATGTATCTATGTATCTATCTATCTATCTATCTATCTATCTATCTATCTACCTACCTATCTATTCATCCAACCATCCATCCTTCTTTCCTTCCATCTTCCTACCTACCTATCTTCCTATCTATGAATATGAAGATCAAAAATATCTATACTTCCATTCCCCAGACATGCTCTAAATTGACATTTTAGCCAAAATTTTCCTTCCTGTATCTTCTGTGTGTACTTCCCTTTGCTTACAAGAAGAAATATTTCAACCCCAGGTCTCTGATGAAAACTTTAGTGTTTCTTCTGCTAGTGTACCAGGATGACTTTCTAATCAGCTTTTGAGATTTGAGATTTGATAAACATTTGGGTTTTAAATTCTACAAAGGATAGATTCCAAAAAGCTCCTAAATATACATGACTCATTAATAAGGAGGATTTTATAATGAAATCACAAAAATATAGTTCACTGGGATGGCCTAAATCAGAGAACCAAACACAACCCTATGCTTACCCTCTAGAAGCATGCTCAGTGGTATGACCTCTATCCAAATATAGCCTCCAGGTTCATGCTCATCCAAGCACAGTGATGGGGCAGCAAATGGAAAGGCCACACAATCTGCTTCCTACACTCAGTTCTTTTGGTGTCAGAAATGCGGAGCCTAGACACTAGGTATTTTGAATCAAATTCTGTTCTCCCTCCCAAGGCCAAATTACTTCAACTCCAGCTGCAGCCTGCTTTTCTAACTCCCTGTTCTATCCAGCCCACAGTCTTATTAACAGTACGTGTTGGCTTTCTTTATTAGTGAGAAGGGAGGGGTACTTGCAGATAATTGCAGAGATAGGTCAAAATGTCCTTCTATTAGAATCTATCTTAATGGAGGATGTGTTGTACCATCCTGGAAAGTGGGGGAGAGTTGGGGAAACTCTATTATCTTTATTCCCTTAGCTAAAATGAGCTCAGTTGTTTTCCCAAGGCTCATCCTGTGCTTTTCTGATCAGCCAGAATTCCTTGGGGAAGCAGGAACTAACTCTACTATCTTATCCAACTTGACTGATAAATAAATGAAATGGATAGCAAAGCAGTTCTTTGTTACATGAATCTCAGTGAGGGAGATGTCTATTTTTAGAAGAGAATGAGCAGGGAAACGGTAAGGGTTTATTTTTTAGGGATGGGCAGGTAGAGTAACAATCTGGGAAACTTTAACATTCAAGATGTTTTTAGCTAGGCTGCAATTGAGACTTTTGCCTGCCTTAGTGCAGTGCTGTCAGTGTAATTGCACATCCCTGGGCAACCAGCACATGAACATCAGGCAAAGGAGACATAGGACCTGTACTTTAGAATTGAGGGTTATAAGATCATGGTATACCAATTGCTTAGGTGATTGAATTAGGGGGAAGAATAGGTGGCTTAATAGCCAGATATATTGAATCCTCAGGTCTCAGCTCAAATATCATCTTCAGTGAGCTCTGATTTGGCATGTCATCCAATGTGACTTTTGACTGACACTATATTCTTGTACTAGCGATGCGGAAGGACTTATGTCTCTCCTACAGGCCAGGAGTATTTGACCACAGGTTTTTGGGGTGCCCTTCCCCTGATCTTAGGAGAACCATACAAGGTTTGACCTGTTTACAGTATCTGATTCTTTCAGAGCCTCTGACGCATATACTCAAAGGTGTTGAAGACTACCACCTCTCTAGCTTCATTCTGTTGCATGTCTACCTTTCCTATTTCTTGGTCATTTGTCACCTCAGTGGATATGTAAAAGAGCTAGTAAGGCTCTTTCATGGCTGTGAACACTGTTGCTCCCTCCCACCTGGTCTTTTCTGTATTTTTGAGTTGTGAAACTCCTAATCCCATCCTTTCCCATCTGAGCCTCCCAAATATTAATTATAAGTTATTTTTTCTTTTTCTTTTGTGTGATGAATGACAATTGCTATATACTCTCCTAAACAACTATGTTTTCCAATTATCTGCTCTATCTGACCATATGCTTGTTCACTTACAGTGCATGTGGTACTATGTCCTTATATATGAATAAATGAATGAATGAATGAATAAATAAATAAATAAATAAATAAATAAATAAATGAGCAATCAAGCTTTTATCACCCTCTATCCCTCTAGCTAGCATGGTTGTTCTTCCCTGAACATGTAATAACCTAGTTTTTAAGAATATGTTCACTAATTCTTTCCATTGCCATTCTTCCTAAAACATAAGGCTTAAGAACACAGGTTCCTGGTTTTGTTCAATTCTGTGTTGTCAGATCTTATAGTGGTGCCCATTACATGTCAGGTACTCAGGAAATATATTTCAAATCAATGAGTTAATGTATGAATAAAAAGATCTAATATAATAATAAAGACAATTCCAATAATATTAACTGTCAACAGCTGTTGTATACTGTACATTTAGATGGGTCAGGATTATACTTACATCATTTATAAATTCACTGAGATCTTGAAGTTATCTTCAATAATTTGTACTGAAGCACACAAAATGAATAAATCACCAACAAACATAGAGGATCCTGTCACTTCAATTTCTCTCATGTTAAAAATGTACATTCAACTTTTAATTCCCACAGCAGATCTTCATGTCATATGCTGTCTTTATTCTTTTTATTTTGCATTCAAGGGGAATTAGACTTGGAGTTATTACTTGAGTCTGTGGTCATGAGGGCACCACTTAGAAACAATGACAAAACTAGTGTTTTATTCTGATCCAGAAAGCAATGATTCTAGACATACCAGCCTAAAGGAATCACTAGATAATACTTTAACTTTGAATTAATTTGTGCTTTGAGTCCTCTTCCATGTTTTCTACACAACTCTGCAAAACTATCTCATTAAAATGACCATATGAGGTGAATATTCTTTTATCATCATTTAAACTGTAGGACACATGTTCTCATTATCATAAGAAAGTAGAACATATCTCATTGTTCAATGATAAAGTCTTGTATATCCCTTGGGTTCCATTCTCAATTCATATTAAGGCTATAGCAGATGAGAAATAAGAACTTCCTTCTTTCTAGTAGTAGTAAGGAGGATTAAAAGACATTGTAAAGAATTATACTGTGGACCTAGTCTTATTGGAGATAAGATCTGAACAATTGCACATACTAATTTGTTTGTTTCAATGCCAGAGAATGCAATGACTTTTTGCTCATTGTTTGAGTTACTTCCATTTGTGACAGTTGAGTTTGTGTGTAACTCTACTCCTCCAAAGGAAGGCAGCAAAAATAAATCAGGACACAAAACTGCGCAGACTTGAAGTTGTCCACTGGGATCCTGAGAGACAGTACTCATTCTATGTGTTTTATATGTAGCCTAATGTTAATCACTGTCCTTCAAAGGTTGATTTCTTTGTGGGAACTTCCAGGCACTGTCAGCATGCTGGCTGGGAACATATATTAAGTTGCATTTTCATCCTGATCCTAGCACCTGGTTCAATTTATTGTCGGAGTAGCTACATCATTATCTTTTCAAAGATTAAAGTTTTTACTATGAGTTTGTATTATACTTAGACTATAAAATTGTAATATTCTTTTTAGAGGAGATTTACATTTGAGTAAGAAACCATGTATCTATGGCAAGCTCAAGCAGTCAGTGCGTTCTTTCAAAAACCAACAGGCTTTGGTATCTTCTACTCTTTTTAATGTCTCATTTCCCTGGGAATCTCAGACTTTGAAAGATTTCTATTTTACACAATTAAGCTGGAACTAGCTTAGTTCCTTCTCAGTGTGGAAAAGCCTACCAGTCTTCCTGAGCTATTCTTCTCTGTTTCTATTTAGATGTGTCAGGATTATACTTACATTGTTTATAAATTCACTGATATCTTGAAGTTGTCTTCAATAATTTGTATTGAAGCACACAAAATGAATAAATCACCGACAAACATATAGGATCCTGTCATTTCAACTTCTCTCATGTTAAAAATGTACATATTTCTCTTTTACTGGATCCTAACTCCAAATATATTTTATCCGTTTACTTAGTCTTACTACTGAATATATTTTATCAGTTTTGGTTATAAATTGTCAAGCAAGAAAAGTGGCTTTAGTAATTCATTCACATATCTCTTTGACCAAATACTTCAGTGGTTCTCACACTGTTCACATAATTTCAACAACAACCACTTGACAGGTATATGCAAATCACCAATGCCCAGAATCTACTATAGGCCTTGTAAATCAAAATGGTAGAAGTTAATGTGTACTCAAGTGGAGATCACAGAAATATCTAATTTACATTGTGCCCTATGCCCTGAATTGTAGTATATATAATCAATATTAAGAATTTCTAATTAAGAAAGATAGACTTTGAATGTCCTTTTTGTTTTATAGTGAAAAGGCCTGAATTCTTGTAGGTCCTCAACACATGAGCAAAGAGTTAAAGATGTTCCAAAAATTTCATTTACATTAATTACTTTCTGTTCTTGCCAGAAATACCAATGCATTTTCAACTATGTTTCATTTGGAACTCCCAACACCAGAGACCAAAAATTTAAATCATATCTTCTTGGAAATTACAAAGGGCCTTTTGGAAATCTTTTGATTTCTTCTGTTTACCCATTCTTAAAGTATACTAAAACAAGCCCATGTATTTTAGATCTAGTAGGTTGGAGTTTGACAGATTTTTATTTGAAAGTAGCCATGGCTGTGATTCAGCCTGGACCCCTCTTGACAGGCACCTGTCTGTTTTAAGAAACAAAGATATGAACCCAAACTGAAACTGAGTTATTTTAAGTACTAGAGGGGACTTGTCAGCCTCAGCTTCAAAGAAGTTGAGATACAATCTAAGTCTGTAAGAAGCATTTTGGGTGGTCCAGGGTTCTGAGTAGCAGTTAAACAGCTGTGAACATGACTACATTGGAAGAAATCACTTCTCTGGACCAGATTGATTGCTTTGTAGCTGATGGGGTGGAATTTTATTGATCTCTACTTGCTTTACTTTTTTAATATTTTATAGACTTGTCAGATTTCTGTCTTTTCTTCTACAGTAATATTTTCCAGCAGTATATCAACTTTAAAATTTAACTGCTTGTGCATTTTATAATGGGAATTTGGAGAAGTGATTTTTATTGTCCTCCTAGAAATAGTATATAAGGGACAGTCATAAGTGTGTCCCTCTATGAATGACAGTATCTTATAATCAATGTTTTTGGTTTGTCAAGCAGCTTTACAATATTAAAATGCTAGAGACTAGATACTTTTCTGAAAAAAAAGTTTTACCCCACCCCTCTCATTCTTTCTACTGTATCTAGAAACAATAGTGAGAGTCTAGGCTTCTCTGAAATTGATCTTTATTTAAATGTTTTTAAAATATAAAGCATAATTAAAAATTGACCCCACTTCTCTGTGAATTCAATATTAATGACCAGGTACTGCCCTTTCTCATATAAAACTCATAGCGTTTTTGTCAGTTGATTATTATTTGATATTTAATTAAGTCTGTCTCAGAAAATAAGTTTTAATTTAATGTGCTGATGAAGGACCACTTATAGTGACTTAAAAATGAATTGTTTGTGTTATTATGATATTTAGCTTATGGTTTATTTAATTCTATTTTTTCTTTCAATATAGAGTATATGACTAAATATATCCAGAATTACTTCATAGGTTAAAAAAATCACTCAAGAAACATACCTTTTTTATTTTTATTTATTTTATTTTACATGGAAAAAAAGAACTTTATCTTCTTAAAAAAATAAAATAGAGTTACAAGAAGAAAAAGAAATGTGTAACAATGCCATTGTGTAGAATGAATAGTGTTGAGATCAAATGAGCAGCAGAAGAAACATACTTTTTTAACTTAAGTATTTCTAAGCAGATACTTCTTATGCAAGGTTTTAAATAATATGCTGTTTCTCTTCTTTCTTTTTGTGGTGCCTACATAAAGGCACACACACACACACATGCACACATGTATGCACACACATACACAAATAAATAAATGTAATTTCAAAGAAAAATTTCAGAAGAATCTTCATGAACCACAGGTGGTAGCTCAGTCTTACATTTGTACCACTTGGGAACCTGGGGCATGTGTGAAATCCTGTCTCAAAAAAAGACTGTTTATTACATAAAATGAGTGCCATCTTTGTAGTATGACTATCCTTCTCTACTTTCTCCCCAAGAATTGTGGAGAAGGTTGAATTATGAAGTCTGACCCCCTTAATTAAAATCCATAGAATCCTTTTATATGTTCCTTTTTTTCAATCCTTCTGTCATACACTCCATAGTAACTAGTCCTTTTTAGACTCCACTAGTTCGTTTGGTTGATTGATCTCACACACCCTACTCTTTTCATCTGAATGTGGTTGCCTTCTATTCCAACTATAGTATGTAAGGATTTTTTTTAAAGTTCTCTACACTGTTATCACTTTCAGTTCTGCTTTGATTGCAGTAGCTGACAATGTCCTCTGCTCATTTAATGGTGTGTTAGCTTGGCAAAGCTATTTCGTTTCCTACCAACAGCTTCATCTCTTTAAGGAAACTGCTCAATTTAATTTAGATAAGAAGTCACGAACATGAACAATCTTGGTTTTCGTTTTTTTTTTCCTTCTTTATTTTGTATTTATCAAAAAAAAACAGTAAAAAGAATTTAAAATGTGGAAGAGTTAACAATAACTATACAGAGGATAAGAATCATAAGCATGGCTTATCAAGGGTAGAAATACAAATAAGATTGCTACACATATATTTTCTTTGTGTTCAGCTTTCCCTGTATATCCTTATTCAAGTTCTCTTCCCCCTCCCAACACATCTGGTCATTTTTCTTCTCTGCAACTCCACATCCCTTCCCTGGGCAGGGAGCAGACAGTCCTATGGTCCCACTGACCCAATAATGCTTAGATCAGTCTCCACTTCTGGCCAAATCCAGTTCTTTCCCCCCTCCCTCAAGAGTGAGTCAGGTGTTCCTATAGAAGGACTGGGGTTTGAAGGGTCAGTCCAGGGTGTTTCTGATCCCAAACTGTTCAGTGGTTTTGGTTTGCTGCTTGGGCATGTTTGGCTTTTTTTCTTGTTTGTTTGTTAAGAGACCACTAGTGAGTGAGTACATCCCCTGCTTATCGCTCTGACTTTGTGAGACTTCGCTCAGGAGGATATTCTCCAGATCCATCCATTTGCCTGTGAATTTAAGGATATCATTTTTTCTTACTGCTGCGTAGTATTCCATTGTGTAGATGTACCACAGTCTTTTCCTTGAAATACTTTCACTATTCAGGCTCCTACAGCTTCATTATAAAAAGTTCAGGCATGGGTTTGTTTATGTTTATCTTTCTAGGAGCTTAACACGTTTATTAAATCTTAAGATTTGTGTCTTTTTCTTCATTCTTAGAAAATTATCCTCAGATCTTCGAAATTTTTAATGCATTCATTCAAGTTTTAAAATCTCAGCTCAAAATAATCCTGTTAGGTTTTTGTTTGAATTCTCAGGACTATGAACATCATATTTATAATTCCCATATGTTTACCTGTCTGTACTGCAGTCTGTTTATTTATTCTCAAAAGTCTTCCAGTTTGCTCTGTGTTGATTCAATATAGCAAGAAACTTTAATAATTCAATTTCCATTAATCTTAACATCTTCAAACTAACTGGAAATTCACTTGGAGGATGGAATTCTGTCATTATGTCACCATTGTGTTATGATAGTAAGAACCTTTGAAATTTTTCCTGATACTAAGTGCCTCATAAATATTGAAGGAATTCTCCTTATAACATACCTGTGTCAAATGAAGAACTGTACATAAATTTTCTTTTTATAAAAATATTTCTTTTCTTTTACTTTATGGAGCATGAGTTCATATACTACTTATTTAAAATGTGGTGGCTGCCTGAGGAAGTATCAAGAGGTACAGGAGGATTTACAAGGGCATAGCTATCATACCATGTTTTAAAAGATTATTGTGAGTTTCCTGTATGGACTGAGATATGGAAGATATAAGAGAAACACTGTGTTTTCATAAGCTCAAACAGTCACAAGAGCCTCATTTGCCCCACCCTAGTGTCTCCTAAAGGCAGGTCAGCTGTATCTTTGGCATAGTGAAATCTCCACTTTTCTGTGCAGGATTTCTGCTGAGAGGACATGAGGAGATACTAGAATAGCCTGAGGGTCCCTACAGTCTGCCCTCTGAAGTGTAATCAAATCAATGCCTTTCAGTACAGTGCCAAATACTAAAACTGGGAGGGAGCAGGAGTCATCACTTTAATGGAAATACAAACTACTCTGGCATGCCGCTCTTCACATATTTATTCTTTTAAATAGGAAGCATGTTTTGTAAATCACAGTGTCTAAGATAGACTTTGTATGTGCTCATATCTTGGATGATATATATGGTTAGACATTTGGATTTTATTCTTAGTGGTCTAAGGAATTGCATCATTTTGCACATAGATAATCCAATCGAGTTCAGTTTTAAAGAGCTACCCTCGTTATTACGCTATGTGGAAAAGGATGAAAAAAAAATCCACGTGAAAAGGCAAACTAGAGACCGTCTGGAGGAGTCCAGCACAGGAGTTTTAGTAGCTTGGACTTGTAAAGCTGGTGAGCGTAGATTATTATTCAGAGTAGTATGATTTGGGACTAAATTTGGAAGTACACAGAAGCTGCAGATGGAGTCTAGTCATTCAGCATATGGAGAAAGAAAACGATCAGCTGAATTCCTAGGTGTTCTTTTCTTTAGGATGGGGAGAGAAACAGAAGGAATGAAGATCAAGAGTTGTAGTTTTGACATGCAGTAGTATTAACATTTGGTTGATATGATAGGACACCAGGACAAGGCAGCTTGCTGGAAAAAAAAATAGTTTACTTGAGCTTAAAGTTTCAGAAAGATAAGACGACATCATCTTAGAGAATCATGGGAGCAGGCAACAGGCATGGCAATGGGAACACAGAGCGCTCACATTTTGAACCACAAGCAGGAAGCACAGAATGAAGTGGGAATGGCACATAGTTCCTTCAACAAGTTCACTCCCAACTCTACTCCAAATATCTCTACATCTGAACCTATAGGTGATATTCTCATTCAAATAATCACACCTGCTAAGAGACAGAGGCCAAACATTTGGAATATTGTGTAAGGATCAGTTGTTAAGAAATTTGAACACAGTTCTGTATGAAAACCAGAGTTAGAGGAGTTTTGAACATTAGTATGCAGTGTGATCTGCTTGTGGCAATTAGAATGCAGTTTAATTTCCACTGGCAAGCCCCCCCACTCTGTTAGACAGATATTTAGGGAATGTCCTGTTAATTAAAATGTATTCTCAGTGAATTAAAAGAACTTTGTGACATCCTATTTACATTTGTGTACTTATTACATTCTCCTATTTTCTCTATCTAAAATGTAGATCACTCTATGCTCATAAACCCAGAGCATATGCCATGAGTCTTGAATATTAGAAGACACAGAAATAACCAACTTAGTTTTGAATAAAGGAGTAAATACAGATTAAAGAACCCTAAACAACAAAACAGAGTGTTGATTTCAAGTTTGACATCTGCCAACATGTCAGGTGGATTTGAAGCAGAGGGGAGGTTAGTCCCCTCATCAGAGTAATAAATGCTAAAATCAAATTTCCTCAAGGAAAGAAATGGCTGCATCAGTTTTAATATGACCTTCATTTTTCTGAGCCATTGTGATCAGCCTAAGAGAGAGAATAGGTGAGATAAAATTTGTGACAATAGTCACTAGAGACTCTCCCTCACACAGACAGAATAGCAAACACAAGATGCAGGTTCTCTCATTTCCACCTATGAAATTGCACTGCTATCTTATGAAGATGTTAAGAGAAATAATTTCCTTTTTTGCTTATTACAAATCTCCCCTTCTTCAGAAGACCAGAGGTATTTAATCATCTTATAGTACTTTCTGAATTATCCATAATAAGAGAAGCTAGTGATGCTTCATCATAGTGAGGAAAGACACACAGCAAAAGGGGTTTTAGATATATTGGATAAAAGTAAAATATCCCCCACGTTTCTCCCTCAAAGACATAAAGTGAATGCTGAACCTGTCACAGTTGTTCAGTGGCTGAAAACAAGTAAACCATCTAAACTTACAGTGTACTCAGTAGCTTTCCTGCATTGGTCCCTAGTACATTTATACCAATGTTGTTCTTTCCCTGTCTTTGACCTTGTGCTAGTTGTTGATGACAAATATGTGAATTGTATAGGTGATACTTGCCCTCAAACAATTTACAGCTTTTAGACAGTTAGCTAGCATACCTGCTTTGCTTTTGCTTATTTCCATCTCTACTAGTAGATATTTCTGTGTTTTAATTGCTAATGGAGGAGCAGTATTTAAGCAAAAGAGAAAATATGCCTTTTGTTGAATGAGAGAGACCTGCTGGTCCCCTGACATTTGTTTAGGCAAGTGCAACTTGATTTCAAAGGCAGTTGGTTGTATAGCTGAGCTTTGTTTACATGATGTGATTTGTCAGCAGTGCTTCTGAAGGCTTTACTGAAGTACCTTTATCTGCCATGGGTTTAAAGTTCATCATCAAAGTGAAAGACAGACAAGGACTAATGCTCATTTGTCCCAGAGGAAATATTTCTATAATCCTGAATCTAGACCAATGCCCTAATACTGAAATGTATTTTCACAAGTTGCCATGACTGACCTCATGACATGGTATAAAAACTGATACCCATTACCAGTAGTTTGGTAGAGCTGGACAGGGAACTCTCAGGGCCTAAGTCTGCTTAGTAAGCAGGTGTTACCAGCCTCAGGTGGCCCCTTCAAAGCCTTCTGACCTCTGAACATTATATATAGTATTGGAACAGCAAAGAAGTAACAGTTGTACAATATCTGTTTCAACTCCCTGTTGTTCTACTGTTTCAATGGTGACTTTCCTTTGCACTTTCATTTCCAAAAACTGTACCCAATGTCATGTGGCCTGATTTCACATTATTCACTCTAGTTATTGATTGTTAAAGTCTGAACAAGTCTTACCCTTGAGATCTCTGTGGATTAGCCAACCAAAGCAGACGGCAACACCCTCCTGGAACTTTATATTAGATCATGGGTATAAATGCTATCAACTGTATTGTTACCTTAGTCTAATGTCCACAGATGTTGCTACAGCAGGCGGTATAATAAGGATTAAGGGTTAAGTGGAGTACCATCCAGGAAGTGATGTCAGAGAAAAATCTGGGAAGGAATGCCAGGCAAGACAAATAAAATGTAAAAGTCCCAGTGTGGAACAGAAGTTGATTTAGCAAACTTAGTCATTCTGGTTGCATTCCAGTAGCTGGTGGGTAGCCAGGTCAATCCACTTATGTATCTGTTTAAGTCCAAAGTCTCTGGTTTTGCCAAATTCAACATAATATAGACAAAACTAAGGAATTTTAATAAATCTTGTTAAGAAGTAGAAAACCATTTAAAGTTTCTGGAGAAAACATATTTGGTGAAAGCAGTATGATCGATTTGGGGGCCATTTGCAGGCTTACTAACGAATTGAGAGGCTAGAAATTGAGAATACTTGGAATATATTATGAAAGCATTGGTATGAAGAGTCTAGAACTCATTGCTGTATGCTTTCCTAACATAATATTTATCATATAACTTTAAGTGACATAATAATGAAGTATTCATGTGCTGTAAAATGGTGTTTTAATATAGGTATAAATTGTGAAACTATTATCAAGCTGATTATCACAGATCTCATTTCATTTACTTAATTTTGTGATAAGATTTTAAATTTGTTTTCTTAGTAATTTTAAATATAAAACACATCACTGACCATAATCACCACATTGTGTAGTAGAACACTCTCCTCTGGTCCACCCAAGTCACTGTATACTGTCATTGTCATCTCTCCTGGCCTACCTCTTAGAACACTGTTATTTTTCCCTACTTCTATGTTTGATGATTTTAGGTTCTATATATCTTCCTGTCGTTCATTTACTTTTTTTTATTTTGGCAGAATATTCTCCAAGTTCATTTATGTGGTTGTCACAAATAAGAAGAGTTCTTATTTTTAAAGGCTGAAACATATTCTAGTGTTTATAAGCATCACCAATTATTTATACACCTGTTAATAAAATACAGATTGATAACATAGATTGATTCAGTGTCTTGATGTTGTAAGCCACACTTTAGTAAACACAGGAAAATTTATAAATAGCTCAGTATTCCATTTTTTGCTTTGAATATTTACCTGTAATGGCATTATAGGCTTACCTTGATAGTTCTATCTTGAATTTTGTAATGAGTCTCCATAATATTTTCTATAATAACTACTAATTTATATTGATCCAAATTGTGTACAATAATGATTTCCTTTTTTCCACATCTGTGCCATCACTACCTTCTTATATTTTTGATGATAATCATGACAGAAAGTATCCAGTGATACCTTATTGTAGCTTTGATTTGCTTGTCTTTGAGGATGATAAGATTATCTTAATTTTCTCTGTTGAAAAAGGAAACAAATTAGGGGAAGAAAGAGTTGATTTTGCCTGCAGATTACATCCTATTATCTTGGGATTCAAATCAAGGACTGATCCATACACCATGGAGTTATGATGCTTACTGGATTGCTCCTCCTGGCTTGCTCAGCTACTTTTCTTATATAGCCAGGTCCATCTGTCCAATGAATAGCACTCCCCACAGTGGATTAGGCCGTCTCATATTAATTAAGAAAATGCCCCACATACATGCCCACAAGTAGTCTTTTTTTGTATTTGGTTTAGTTTTAATTATTTAAAAACCTGGTATTGCTATATAGCTCAAGCTAGCCTCAACTCATGATCACCTTGCATCAGCCTCCCAAGTGATGAAATTACAGGATTTTGTAATACCTCACCATATATATTTTGAAAGGAAGTAGGATATCTGGTTTTATTGTTATTATTATTATTAAAAGCCCGTAACAGGAAAAGGCTGTGTTACATTAAATGTTATGCTTACATAGACTCCATGTTAAACTCTATGTTCACCTTTGAAAAAACAAGTATGGCATTGTACTTATGGAGACAATTTTTCAGTTCAGCCACACACTTCCTAGGTGATTCTAGCCTATGTCAAGTTAACACAAACTCAGCAGCTTATTAAAATTGGCATACTTTGGGTATGCCTGTTGTCCACTTGAATATCTTCTTTGGTAAAATATTTCTTCATGTAATTTATCTATTTTATTTTTGCTTTGAGTTATATGAGTTTCTTATATGTTTTATACATTGATTTCTCATTATATATGAGTATCCACACTCCCTACACATAATCTTATTGTAGAAATTACTACACAACATACATTAAGTTATCAAATTGTTCCTTGTATATGTTCAATTTTACTTACCAATTGTATTTTAATAAATATATATAAATAAGTTGAAAAGAGATGCCCAAGAAAAGTATCAAATATATAGGGAACCAAATTACATATGTCTACCTAGAGGAAGAGTGTAAGCACAGATATATCAGGGCCATTTCAAAAGGAAGACATAAAATACAGCCTTGGGAATTCATGGTATAGAGACATGGAAGAAAGAATAAAGGGTTACTACTTCCCTTTTCTTGCTTACAAGGGGACATGTACAGGAAAGGGTACATGTAAAAGCCCTGGAGACAGGGACTCATTAATCGTTCTTGCCAGCAGCAATTATGAATGAATGCTTCAATGATATTGCTGTTGCCCAGTGAATTTTATTGAGCTCTTATTGCTCGGTGGTCCAGTCTCTGAAACTCTCAAAATGATTTTGTCATTTCCTAGAGGCTATATTGTTTGACATAGGCTATCTATCAAAGGGTAGATATGTCAAAGCAAGTGGTGAGAAGCATAGTGATGCCTGCTTTGCCATAACTGCTGTATGATTTGGTCCTGCATGCTCACTTTCACAGCAAGTGAGCTTTTTTTGGTTTGTTTGTTTGTGTTTTGTTTTTTGAGCAATGCAGTCCTAGGATGTCAAGGTTGTTCAACTAATGGTTAGTTAAGCTCACTTTCACAGCAAGTAAGCTTTTTTTGGTTTGTATGTTTGTGTTTTGTTTTTTGAGCAATGCAGTCCTAGGATGTCACGGTTGTTCAACTAATGGTTAGTTAGTGTCTTAATCAGGGTTACTTTGGCTGTGATAAAACACCATGGCCAAAAGTAACTTGGGGAGGAAGGAGTTTGTTTAGCTTACTGTTCCATATTATATTATATCATTGAAGGAGGACAAGATAGGAACTCAAAGAAAGCAAGATCCTGGAGGCAGGAACTGATGCAGAGGCCATGAAAGGGAATTGCTTACTGTCTTGCTTATTTTGCTTTCCTATAGACCCCAGGACCACCTTCCTAGAAATTGCACCCACAATGATCTGGGCCCTCCCACATCAATCACTAATTAACTGAATGCCATAAAAGCTACAGCTTGATCTTATGGAAGCATTTTTTTTAATTGAGGCTCCCTCCTTTCCAATGACTCTAGCTTTTGTCAACTTGACATAAAACTAGTAAGCATGTGTATTCTCAAGAAACACTTACCTTTATGCTACTGGAACTAGCACCTGAGATAGCTCATAGGAAGAAATGGCTTAGCTTGGCCTATTGTTTTAGAGTTTTCATTCCATGCTCTTTTGAACCTATTGATCTGAGCTGATAACATGCCACTGATGCATGTATAAGAGAAACCTTACTTAATTCATGATAATAAGGTAACAGTAAAAGGCCAGAATCTCACAATCTCCTTTGCATGTATGGACCTAAGAACATAATCTTTGCAGTAGGTTGAATCTCTTAAAGCTTTCACCACTTACCAATAGTACCAATCAGACAACTTTAACAGGTATGCCTCTGGAAGATATTAAAAACTCAAACCATAGCAATACTCTCAGTGAGATCATTTCTTCAGTTATCCAGTCCTCTTAAGACAAGAAATAAAATGACTACAAGATGCTAACAGTCCAACTGTCTGTCACCTTCCATTCCATACTCAGAGGTAGAAACTTTTTTCATCTTGATCTTTGATGATTAATTATTAATGCAGTTCTTTTCAGGGAAGACATCCACATTGCCCTTTCACTGCCAAGATGGAAAAAAAAAAAGATAGCACAGAGAACATGGAAGTTCACAGGGTGTTTTTTATCCTGAGAGTCCTTTCGCTACCCAAATCTACCTAGTGTATGACACATTGTCTTGTTCTATCCATCTTTACATGTATGTGATGGGATTCAAAGAATGTATATTCCACATGTTAGTCTCAATGTCACAAACTACTTAGTTACCTAAAACAGTCAGCCTTGACATAAGAATGGTCTTTTGTTTTGTTTTATTTCATTTCACTTTGAGGCAGAGTATGGCCATTTAACAAACCTAACTATCCTGCTATTCACCATATTATCAGTCTGGTGTGAACATCACAGAAACCATTCTACAGTAGCCTCCAAAGTGTTGGGTTAGGATTAGGCATCTAAGTGCCACTACTCTTTTCTAATATTATAGCTTTGATGAATAAAAAGGTTTTCATTATCTGCTAAACATATAAACTGTCATTGTTATACATATAAATTCTTTAAATTTCTTTTTGTGAATATATTTATAACATTTTCTCTTCTTTTCCTTCTATCAAAACTCTCCCATATATGTCATCCTGTTCTTCAAATTTATATCCTAATTTGCACTAATTGTTATTGTTTACATATAAGTTTATGCTTTTTTTCTAAATCTAATATTTTTAGTCCATATAATGTTACTCATATATAAGTGTTTGTCACTAGACAAATAATTGGTGTGTTCTTCCCTAAGGAAGAGCATCTCTACTACTCCTGGATTTTCTCAGTTGCATATAGTTCTTTGTATAATGTTGTCATGGGATTTTCCCCATTCATATTGGCATGTCCATTGTGTCATCCTTGTTCAGGTCACATTTGGGCAGTCATGTAGTTGAGACATTATGGGTATAGTTTCTGATATACTTCTTCAAATATGTTCAGAAAATATACAAAGTTGATGAGATCAAAAGAGACAGACATGGGCTGTTCATTTCTTTCCCTCTCTGCTCTTCTGCCAGGTGATGTGACTATCAATGAGGAGTAACAAATAGGTAAGGAGTCATCAAGCAGCAAATGTGGTGATGGTTTCTCTATAAATAAGACACCAAGCCACAGGCATGTAGCAGATCAAGTGAGTTTGTCTCAAGATTCTCAGTACTAAAGAGATGTTCCCTAACTATGTGAGCCAAAAGGATCCCATTTGTCAAAATTCTGGGAATGCTTAGAATTAATATACTTACTAAAAAATATTAGAAAGTTATAAGATTATATCAGAGTTGCTTTTTTAGCGCCATCTGCTCGCGGCGCCGCCTCCCGCTCCTCCTCCTCCTCCCGCTGCTGCCGCCGCCCTGAGTCACTGCCTGCACAGCTCCCGGCCGCCCGGCTTCGCGTCCGAGCCTCCTGGAACGATATTGGAGTTCCTAAAAGATGGCAGACATTGACAACAAAGAACAGTCTGAACTTGATCAAGATCTGGATGACGTTGAAGAAGTAGAGGAAGAAGAAATCGGTGAAGAAACAAAAATCAAAGCGCGTCAACTGACTGTTCAGATGATGCAAAATCCTCAGATTCTCGCAGCCCTTCAGGAAAGACTGGATGGTCTGGTAGACACACCAACAGGATACATTGAAAGCTTGCCTAAAGTAGTCAAAAGACGAGTGAATGCTCTCAAAAATCTTCAAGTTAAATGTGCACAGATAGAAGCCAAATTCTATGAGGAAGTTCATGACCTCGAAAGGAAGTATGCTGTTCTCTACCAACCTCTATTTGATAAGCGATTTGAGATCATTAACGCAATTTATGAACCTACAGAAGAAGAATGTGAATGGAAACCAGATGAAGAAGAGGTACTTTCGGAGGAACTGAAAGAAAAGGCCAAGATTGAAGAAGAGAAGAAGGATGAGGAGAAAGAAGACCCTAAAGGGATTCCTGAATTTTGGTTGACAGTTTTTAAGAATGTTGATTTGCTCAGTGATATGGTTCAGGAACATGATGAACCTATTCTGAAGCACTTGAAAGATATTAAAGTGAAGTTCTCAGATGCTGGCCAGCCTATGAGTTTTGTCTTAGAATTTCACTTTGAACCCAATGAATATTTCA
>PVIH01014528.1:0-53416 GCA_004025045.1 Sigmodon hispidus | reverse complement strand
CACAAAATCAGAAAAAAGTTCTTGAGGTCCCTGCACAATTTTTGTGAGTTGGTTGCCAGCATCTCCCTTAGCCATCAGTCCCTTCCATGCCCTTATGGCAGTACTAGACACCTGTGCATATACTCCCCAGGGGAAGTTTGTCTGATCTCCGGAGTGGGGGCCCTGTCCTGTAAGCATTTCAAAGGTCCATGCCTGTTGTTCCCTGGCCTGGGTTCGCTGATTAGCACGTGCCTGATCCTGGGCTGCATCATACCAAAGTGCCTTCCACTCTAAGAATTTTCCCTGACTAGGCAGCATGGCTTTTGCTACATCTTGCCAATCTCTAGGGGTCATGGGGTCCCTTGCTAGTCTATCCAACAGAGATAAAGTATAGTTGGCATGACCCCAAATTTTCTGCTCGCCTCCGCCAATTCTTTTATTTGGGAGAATTCCACCTGTGCATGCACCCTTTGGCCTCCCCCCTCTCCTTCAAACACTGGGAATGCTGCTCTCATTTGCTGTCTCAACTCTGTTGAAAAAAGAGAAGTGGAAGGGCGCAGAGTTCCCCCGTAAGGAAGGGGAAGTGAAAACTCCGGCAGGGGCGCCGTTGGTATGGCGGCTCGCGAAGAGCAGGGACCAGGAGCCCTGCCCTTGTCATGAATGGCAGAAGGCCGCGAGGTAGCCAAGCAGTCTCCCTGGCTCAGCACATTATTTGGAGGAAATTCATCAGAATAATATTGTTCTGCCTCGTACCTCGCTGCCTCCTCCTCCAAATCTGACTCATCTTCCGGGTCTAGGGGCTCGACTAGAGGCCCAAGCTTCCCCGACTCAGTGACTGCATCCTCAAAAACAACAGACTCACGGTCAGACAACATGAGCCTGGACAGATCCTGCCAGGGGTAAACTGGTCATTCTGGGGGGACTAGGAGCCTTCCTTCTCTCCTTTCACCCCTTGTCCTTTTCTCACCTCTCTCAGGTGGTCCTTTTTCCTTATAGTTAGGTACCTTTTTCCACGCGCCTGTTCTCTCACTGCACTCAGTTTCTGACATACAGTCCTGAACCTGCTCTAACACACTTCTCCCGTCCTTAACTAAACAGATCGTAAAGAAAATGAAAGCAACAATCACAACAGCTCCCACCCAATAGGCAATCTCCATGTGTTAAAGGGTAGCAAAGTTCAATCAAGGATGCCTCTCTGAGCAACTCACCTGCAGTTCTGAATTCACCTTCTCTTCTGTCTCCAAGAAGGTGTCTCCCGTCGGTGCGAAGGTGTTTTGATTCCCGGGTTTCAAGCACCAGTTGTCCCGCACCCTGTCTTCGCCTGCGAAGAAGAATGCAGTAGGCAGTTTGGATCCTTCTGCAGCAAGTTTATTCTCTACAAAATGGGAAGACCCAGACCCCTTGCCAGGAGCCGGCTTTTATACTGTCAAGCCCTCGCCTCTTACATCTCCCCTTCTAGTTGGTTGCGAACTCTCTCCTGATATGACGCAGGGTCAGAGGGCTTGGCTCACAGAGTGGGAACTTACCGGGGGACATGCCGCGCCTTGGTACCGGAAACCAGCACCGTCTTGCCTGCTTGACCGGGCTCCTGGCTCCCTACAAATAAGGTTTTGTTAAAAATATTTTACAAAGATAGAGAATGAGTCCAAGTTCTGAGAAAAAGAGACTGAGTGTTCAGCTGGAAATGGAACATCATTTTCACAACCACCAAAATTCAGCCAAGGCTTAGGAGTCCCAGAAAAGGTAGAAGAAGGAATGTAAAGGTAGTAGCATATAGGTGGGTGGGATGTGACAAACTGTGGCCTCTGAATGTTACAGACATCACACTTGTGAACTCTGAGTAGCTGTGATTATTATCATAACACCCTTTCAAAATTAACAAACCTTTAATTTTAGATGGAAGAGAAGCTGTTCTGGTCCTAGCTCTTAATAAGAAGCTATTAGCAGCAGACACCTGCTGTAATGGGAAAAGACATTCTTTAAGAAGTTATTCCCATTGGTAAATTTCTTGTGTCCCAGATCATGACCCCACACCCATCCACATTTATGGAGTATTAGTTGACTTGGTGGATTTTAAAAAAATGACAAGAATTTGAGACAGGCATATGATAAGGGGTATGCTGGGGAAGGTCTAGTTAGAAAGGAGCTGGAGGATAGACATGATCATATAACATTATGAAATGTTCATAAATAAAAAGATAATAATTATAACAAAAAACCCTCAAAAAAACCAAAGTATGAAAAGTCCTACAAAAAATATTTACGTTGTATTGAGTTCAGAAACAATTGTCTAATAATTATGTAACTTATTTACTAAGAATTCATTGACCTATAATTTTAAACATGTAGGAAAAAATTTTATGACAATAGAAGAGAGATCCTTGTAAGAAGCTGAGCTATTGGAAGCCAATCACAGAGTCCAAGGCTGCATCCACTGCAGTATATATTCAGGTTAGAAGCCTGAGGAAAAAACCTCCAGTTTTACCCTCCACCCTGATGTTGACACCCATAACATCATAAGTAGAAAAACAGTATAGAATACTTGTGATTGATTAAGACTGCTCACATGATAATACAAAAAATTATTAAGAAACCATAGAAGGTACTTGGTGAGAAACCAAACAGAAATATCACCATGGAGAAAAATGTATAATTGAATATCTAAAGTATATGTATATGCATTTGTACTATATTATCTACACAAATTAAGAAATAATGACAAAGAATTTATGATTAATTCATTTTTCACTATGGCAACCACAAACTTTTCTCCATCATATTTAAGAATTCCCAATTTATCAACATACAGTTTTAATTGTCTTCTGAGTTTCTTCCCTGCAGGCTGTGAAATCCCACGGGCTTTCAACAGTCTACAACTTTGGGAATCCAAAGTTGTCATAAAAGATTTGTGATAAAAGATATAGGGATTTAATTTCAGATAAGATGATGTTGTTAGTGAAAACTAGGTAAGCTTTATAAATTACTATTTATTTTTATTTGTATTTGTTTGTAAAATCAGCTCAATTACTTTTTGATAAAAATATGTGGTAAGTGCTAGAGAAGCAGAAATTTTCATCATCTCTCTGTTTTCCACTTTTAAAACTGTTTATGTTGCACATCAATTAGAGATGAAAAGAAAAATCAGTATTGACAAATATGGAAATTTTGCAGGAAAAATACTAACTATACAAACATGCATTGTGAGAGCCATAAGCAAAGAGAGAATCTCAGAATACCTCAAAAGCAAATGAGATAGGAGAATAAAGTTACAGATATTAGTAGTCTGGGACAAAGTGTATTGAGAGGTGTTAAAAGCTGCTTTTAGTGGTTGTTTTTATATAGAAATTTCTATTATACATTTAGTTTAAGAAGAATTCTAACCACAGAAAAAATCTTTAAGGCAAAGAGCTGAATTTTAGTCATTTTAATAGAAAATTCTTTTATTTCTAGACAGTAATACAAATACATGACTGTTTTGTTAGGAAGGCTATCACATTAAATGGCTAGTGCATGCTATCAATTACAATGGCTTTCTTGTTTCTGCTGATACAAGCCTCAGGTTCAAAGCCAGTCTTTTTCTCATGAACCAAATGTCAGAGAAAATTCAACCTCAAGAAAATACATGCTCTATTTTTCAACTCATAGCCCAGGTTAACTAGTACACATTGCATTCCAAGAGATAAAAATTATGTTTTGAATCTCAAAGGAAGATAGCTCCATGCAGTTAATTACTTAATCTACAAAAATAATCCCATGAAGAATTAGAGGCATATCAGAATCAATAGGAAGGGGTGTGGCTCTGGTTAGGTCACAGTGAAGAAGACAGTGCAAAAGAACTAGTGACAGAAAGCAAAAGGAATGTTGATGGATATGTAGAAGTACCTCAAGACATCAGAAAGAAGATATCAAGTGAAAATCCTACCAACTGCCACATACTAAATAAAAAGGCAATATCACCATATTCCAACTGAGTAACATCATATGACAGGTATATTGAACGATGATATATTAAGGATTTTATCTATAATATTTCATTTAAATGTTACTGCAAGCATAGGAAGAAATTGTTGTCATCTGTATTATATAGGAAATTTGGGTTAACCCATCTAAAATCATAACTATAGAAATTTTTAACATCACATTAAAGCATAGCCCTGTTCACAGCTCATTTTTTGAAACTTACTATATTATAAAGCACATTCGCACCTTAATTTCGCAGATATTTATAACATTATAATGTATTGAAATTCATAGTCTCTTTTCTTATTATTGCATATATATGTATATATACATACATATATATTCCTAAGTATAAACTGCTCAGTCTGTATAATGTTACTTATATGCATGTTTTCAGAGCTGAACATTTGGTTATGGACAGAAAACTGATATACTCTTCCCTGTGCAAAGCTCTCAGCATTCCTCAATTGCCTGTAGTTCATTTTGTGAGATTGAAGACTCAAGTTGACATATCTGGTCTTTTTCATCTCACATGTAGGTAGTCATGGTAGTGAGATTTTATGGAAGTATATTCTGATATTACTAGGAAACACTAACAGCTAGCTACCTGATCCTCTGGCTCTTAAATTTTTTCTACCCTTCTTCCACAGTATTTCCAGGTCCTTAGGTGTGGAAATATTTTTTAGATGTATCCATTGGGACCAGACTCCACAAAACTGCAATTTGATTGATGTGATTTTCTGTAGTTGTCTTCTTCTGTTACAACAAGAAGTTTCCTTAATGAGGGCTGAGAACCACACTTATCTATATGTATAGGAACAAATGTTTAGGTTGTTTTTAGGTATTCTGCTGGTTTAAGAAAGTAGTAAATGTAGATTCTTCTTCAAGATTCATGACTTCACTAGTACTTAGTGTAGATTTCCAGCTTCAGGAATGGTTTTCATCTTGATGAACTGTTCAACGAAGGAGCTGTTGGTTACCACTAAGTGACTTGTGTTACCACTAAACTCTCAGATTATTATGCCATGCTTGCTCTTAATGTTATTTTATGTATATCAGTGTTTTTACTTTATGTATATCCAGTAGATATTCACCCTTAAAGGTGAGAAGAGTTTGTTGTATACCCAGGAACTAGAGGTACAAATGATTACCAGCCACCATGTGGATGGTTGAGAATCTAACCTGTATCATTTAGAAGATCAACAAGTGTTTTTAACTGCTAAGCCAACTGTCTCCTGTTTTTTCACTTTTTAAGGTGAATTCCTTTTTGGGGTATGTTTGTTTAAGATATGTGGGCACACATGCTACTGGAATTGCTGTAGCGGTCAGAGAACAACACTATGGCATTCCTTCCTTCCTTTCACTTTTACATGGGTTTTGGAATGGAACCCATGTCAGGAGGCTCACTAAGCCTTCTCATATCTACAAAAAACATAGATTTCATATGTTTCCTATATACTCATTTTGGGGGAAATTTGAAGAAATGTTGTATTTTATTTCCATTTGAAAGTTCGACAAATACCTTTCACCCTGCCAATGAAATTTTGTCACCAGCCAATGCCATTATTGTCTTCTTCTTTATTCTTCTTCTCCTACCTCTTCTTTCTTCTCTCATTGTTCTCTATGTCAATATTACTTTTGAGTTTCCCAATATTATATAGATAGACAGACAGATAGATATCAAACATTGAATCCAGCTACAGTTTAACTTACTAAGTAACCTAGGAAAAATTCCATTTTGTTCCAACCATTTGCTTCTATTTTTCTACTATTGGGATGACAGAAGGGACTCTATATATAGATACATTCTTATTGTTGCATTCATTGAAGTTATTATATCTAAACTTACAGATTTCTATTGCCTTCAAAAGAAATGTAAGTTTTCACACTGGTGCTGGTTACCTTACAGGAGTATATTGAAAGTAATATCCACATTTCATACTCATACAGACAACTAAATTCTTCCATACTCCCAGGTACATGCTTCTTGAGGCATGGAGAGGGAAAATCACACAGTGACTGAGTTCATCTTACTGGGCTTTTCAACAGACCCTATAATGCAATTGGTCCTCTTTGTCCTATTTCTTGGAGTATATTCTCTGACATTGCTAGGAAACACTACGCTCATCATATTGATCTGCAATGATTCCAGGCTCCACACACCCATGTACTTCTTCATTGGAAATCTGTCTTTTCTGGATCTCTGGTATTCCTCTGTCTACACTCCGAAGATCCTAGTGACCTGCATCTCAGAAAACAAAAGCATTTCCTTTGCTGGATGTCTATGTCAGTTCTTTTTCTCTGCTGGATTAGGCTATAGTGAATGCTACCTGCTGGCTGCCATGGCTTATGATCGCTATGCAGCCATCTCCAATCCCTTGCTTTATGCTCAAACCATGTCGAAAAAGTTATGTATCTCTTTGGTTGTGTATTCCTATACAGGAGGATTTGTCAATGCAATTATATTAACCAGCAACACGTTCACATTGAATTTTTGTGGTGACAATGTCATTGATGACTTTTTTTGTGATGTACCACCTCTCATAAAACTCGCTTGTGATGTCAGGGAGAGTTACCAGTCTGTACTGTACTTTCTTCTGGCCTCAAATGTCATTGCTCCCAACCTGATCATCTTGGCCTCATATGTCTTCATCATTGCTGCCATCCTGAGGATCCGCTCTACCAAGGGTCGCCTCAAAGCCTTCTCTACCTGTTCCTCACACCTCATCTCTGTGACCTTATACTATGGCTCTATTCTCTACATCTACTCTCACCCAAGTTCCAGTTACTCCCTAGAAAGAGTCAAAATGGTGTCTACCTTTTATACTGTGTTATTCCCCATGTTAAACCCCATGATCTACAGTCTGAGGAATAAAGATGTGAAGGAAGCTCTGAGAAAACTTTTTAAGTTAGCTCTTTCTGACATTTAAGGTTATAGACACAAAGCTAGCCAAAAATAAATGACAACAAACTACTTGGGAATGAATTAGAAAACTGAGCATAAAAAACCAATTTTCCATTATTTAAAATTCCACCAAAAATTCTTATACTTTTTTTACAAAAAGAAATGAAATCGTTTTTGGCTTTACTGTAATAAATAATGAGTTACCTATGTAATATATATATATATATATATATATATATAATTAACTTCACTCATATTCACCTCATATTTACTTTTATCTAATAATTTAGTTTTATTAATTGATTTATTAACAGTAAAATAAATTTTAAAGTGTTGAACTTGAATTGTGTGTGAAATAGTAAAGCATGTAGCACTTTCTCAGATGACTGAAGCTCATTTTATTCTCCCTCCTAACAGCTAACCAAATATTGTACTTGCATAATATCTACTATAGAGATGTGAAAGGAAAAGTCTATGAAAGGGTAGCTGATTCCACTGTAGTTTGTTCTTATCAAATAGTAGCCAGAATTACTTAATAATAATGAATATAAAAATGGAAAGTCGAAATTAATTTTAAAGAAAGAGAAAGTCTGAATTTGTATGAGAAAATAAATGCAACGGGGAAAAGGAAGGAGTGAGAAACTTGGATCTAACACATCTGATGTGTGTCCATAGCTATTTGTTGTAGTTTTAAATTTTAATGGACTCAAAATATTCCCTTTTTACCAATTGTAGGACAAGATCAAGCCAGCCAAACTAAGAATGGACTTTCTCATGTCTTACCTACCACTAGCCAAAAATTTGATGAAAATTGTTAACTTCTGAGGTAGAAATAATAAGTTATTTCCACAGACACAGCCACAGAACAACTACTGCAGTTTATTAAAGGTCCTATGCTCAAGTACATACAAACAACACTAAGTGGATTCAACAGCTTTACAACAAAAGTAGAGTGAAAATGAACAAAGCAGAAAAAAGCGCTGGGTAGCATGTTGGAAAGGAATTATAGATGAAGAAGTAGAGGAAGATATGATAAAATGCATTGAATGAATGTATAAAATTTCCTTTTATCTCATTTTTTATTATTAATGAAGTCTCATTTTTATTGTTGTCCAAATGCCCTTCCCCTCCCACCCATACAAGTCACTCTTCTTCCCGTCTCCTTATCTTCTCCCCGGCAAGGACAGTGGGTCCCAAGGTCCTAAGGTGGCTGAGTTCAGCATCCACTCCAGGCAAATTCACTTTCCTCATCTCCACATCAAGACTGGCTCAAGTGTTCCTCTGGAGGGAATGGGCTCCAAAGTGCCAGTTCAAGGTGCTTCAGATCACATGCTGTTCAGTGTTTGTGGTGTGCAGCTTTGACATGCTTTGATTTTGTTTAAAGTTCACTAATGAGTGAATACATCCCCTGCTTATCTTTCTGGGATTGTGAAACCTCGTTCATGAGGATATTCTCCATATCCATCCATTTGCCTGCAAATTATAGAATATCAGTGTTTCTTACTGCTAAGTACTATTCCATTGTGCAGATGTACCACAGCCTGTTAATCCATTCCTCAGCTGAGGGGCAACTATGTTGTTTCTAGGTTCTTTTTTTCTTTTCTTTTCTTTCTCTATCTTTTTATATTATGAATAAAGTCACATTGTCTATCCATGTTGAACCCCATGATCTACAGTCTGGGGAATAAAGATGTGAAGGAAGCTCCTTATTCAAGGTCTCTTCCCCCTCCCATGCCCTCCAGTCACTCTCTCTTCTCCACATCTCCCCATCTCCTCCCCAGCATGGGCAGGAAGTCCCAAGGTCCCAATATTACTCAGTTCAGCATCCACTCCTGGCAGATCCAGTTTCCTCACTCCAACAGCAAGACTGAGTCAGGTGTTCCTCTGGAGGGAGTGGGTTAAAAGTTGCCACTCCCAGGTGTTTTAGATCCAAAGTTGTTCAGGGGTTGTGGTTTGCAGCTTGGACATGCTTTACTTTTTGCTTTTTTTGTTTAGATTCCACTAATGAGTGAGTACATCCCCTGCTTATCTTTCTGGGTTTGAGATGCCTTGTTCAGGAGGATATTCTCCAAATCCATCCTTTTGCCTGTGAATTTTAGGATATCATTTTTTCTTACTGCTGAGTAGTATTCCATTGTGTAGATGTACCACAGTTTGTTAATCCATTGCTCAGTTGAGGGGTATCTAGGTTGCTTCCAGGTTCTTGCTATTACGAATAATGCTGCTATGAAAATAGTTGAGCTAATGCCTTTGGAGTGTGAATGTGCATATTTCGGGTATACACTCAGAAGTGGTATTCTTGATCCTTGGAGAGACTGATTCCCAGTTTTGTGTTCAAACAATATAAAAAAAATAATTCTGAAGAAAACCTCTCAATGTAAACCCTCACTTGTAGTGGTATTATGTGTTACATTGTAAATAATTGTTCCACCTATGGGTTTAATAAAAAGTTGCTAGAGGCAAATAGGAAGTGTGGGCAGCTATACCAGACAAAGAAAACTCTGAGAACTTACAGAGCAGGTCAGAGCCACCAGAAAGACACTGTAGAAATGCCAGGAAATGCAGAAGAAAGAAGCTGAAATATTGCTGTGAAAAATGGTACCTAGCCACATGGCTGATCAAGATGGATTGAGTTAAGATGAAGGACTTATCAAGTTAAATATCTGGGCCCTAGGCTGATCAGCATGAAATAAATATAAGATTTTGTGTGTTTCTTTGGAGCAAAGCAGCAAGGGGGCTGCAAGTGTGTCTGAACCTTGAGGCTAGGCTGGAAAGGCTCACCAGAAACAGTTTACAACACCCATCTCGTTTTATGTACTGGTATTGAATATGGTTATACATACACCAACTATGTCCTAAATATTGAGTTATTTCTTTCTTAATTAAAAATGTTTCATTTACATGAACTAGTTTTGAGTTTATAGTGTTGTGTTATTGATCTGAACCTATATTTAGAATATGCCTAAAGGAATGGCAAAGAAGTTGCTCCAAGGGAGTACCTCAGACAACCCTAAGAAAATGGCTGCAGGGATACCTTGAAGAAAATACTTACTAAGTGATATGTTGGCTTGGGCCCCTCTCTTTATTAATAAAACTTGAATTTAGAAAAGATTTTACCAAGTCCTTGAAAAATACATCAGGGCAGGGGTGTTCTGTTTCAGACCACTAGAGAGTTGAAATATTGAGTTAATGAGTTATAAGGATTTTGTTATAGTCAGACATAATTTTTACATGTTTACCAATGTATTTCATCCACCAAGATTTCAGGCAGCAGCACAAACAACTTTGTCATGGTTTAGTAATGTCAAGACACTGGCTTATTGCAAAAATTACAATGAAAAAGAGGTAGGCTAGATACAAAGAGAAAGAAGAGTGGAGTAAACTTTGCTACTGTTGGTTTATTTGTCTCATTGGCCTAAGGCACTGTTTTCTTCTATTGTACATTGTATTAATGTGTGACCTGAGGCAGAGTTCTGTGAAGTACTTGCACTCTCTAGAACACAACAACAATTGTTAGGGTAACATACGACCAAAAAGATTTATATTTCTCCACAACATTAGAGAAACACTCAAAATTTTTGCCTAGCATTGCAGCTATGTGAAAGAAAAAAATATGGTTTATAAGACTGTATGTATATATTCCATTATTGAACCTTCATCCAGCAATGAGTAGAGGCAGAAGCAGTGATACACAGCTAAGCACCAGGTCAAATTCCTGGTCCAGCCAAAGAGATAGAGATAAGAAAGTATATGAGCAAAGTGATGAGGATCATGAGGAGGAGACACACAGAGATAGCTGACTGAAGCTATTGGGAGCTCACTGACTCTGAAATAATTGCTGAAGAACCTTCATGGAAAGGAACTAAACCCTTCAAAGACAAACAATGGTCAAATGGCCTAGGTAGTTTGTGGAGCTTCTTGCACTAGGATCAGACTATATTCCTGTGCATGAACAGACATCTCAGAGTCCACTCCCTACACAGGAACACCTAACTCAGCCTTAATACTGGGATGAGAGACTCCGACCTACCTCAATTGGATATGAGAGACTGAATTAATCCACCTTAGGACTCCTGGCCCTTTTGGGAGAATGGATGGTGCATGGAATGGGGGGAGGCTGAGGGAGGACTTGGAGGGACTGGGAGTAGGGAAGGCAGGGGGACCAGTGGTAGATATGGAAAAAACTTTTTAAATTAAAATATTTAATTATTTGGAGTATTAGAAGTTGGATGTAATTGAAATTCATAAACATACAAGCATGTCCATAAACTGAATTATTTAAAAAAATGTAGCGAAAACCCTAGCAAGAGGAGCTAACCTTCATGATTACAGTATTGTCCTTGTCTCCCCTCCCCCTGAAAGATATTTTTGACATGTTTGTTTCTCAGGCTGTAGATGAGAGTGTGAGCACTGTGCTGAACCCAACAGCAGGCAACATTGCCTTTCTATAGAGAGTAAATGAACTACTATGTTTTTGTTGTGGAATAGTTACTTCTGAGATTAAAGCTTCCCATCTAAGAGGAGGACTCATTGAACAATTGCAGGAAGATAAAACAATAGGATTTTTAAAGTAAGGTAAAATATTCCATCTATAGGAAACTCTCCTTAGGCTCAAAAAATAAATAGCTCGAAACAGCTTCAGTAAGTCTCTGAAACTGGTCAGATCCTCTAGGCTTCTCCTCCCCAAGTATGAATATGAGCATTTAAGTTGAGATCAGAGACACGTTCAATAGAGCATGGTTGGGGGGAGTTGAGAACAAAGTTCCACCCCTAGCAGAGGACTTTATATCTTCTGGAAATGGGGCTCCTCCAGCTGCACCTAAAAGATGAGGCATCACACAATGAGTCCGCCCTCAACTGCATCATCAGAAAAGGACTGAGGATTTGAAATTCAGATACATGTCCAGAGCAGAGTCAGAGAACGAGCAGACCTCTTGCTCAGCGGAGACAGGAGACACACAAGCCCTCTTGCCACAACTGACTGACTAGGAGCTGCCTAATTGTGAACCACTGAAGCCACGGGCAGACGAAAGTGCAAAAATACATATAACAATATAAAGAACAACAAGGCAACACCAGAAGAAACTGGTAGTTCTACAACTATGAGACTTGAAAAGAACAATGAAGAGGAAACAGAAGGAAACAACACTAAAAACACCTTTATGAAGATTAATGAAGCCTTCAAAGAAGATATGAAAAATTCCCTAGAAGAAAGTGAAGAAAATACAAACAAAAAATTGGAAGAGATGAATAAATCCTAGAAAGAAAACTAAGAAAAGGTAAACCAAAAAATGAAAGAAACATTCCAGTAACTAACTACTGAAATAGAAGCAATAAAAAAGGCACAAAATGAGGCAAAGGCAGAAATATAACATTTGAAGAAAAGAGCTGGACATACAGATACAAGCATAACCAACATAATCCAAGAGATGAAAGAGAGAATCTCTGAAGCAGAAGACTCAGTAGCTCAAATAGATATATCAGTCAAAGAAAATACTAAAACCAAAAAAGCCATAACACAAAATGTTCAGGAAATCTAGGACACCATGAAAAGATCTAACCTGAGAATAATAGGAATAGAAGAATGAGAAGAATACCAGCTCAAAGGCAGAGATAATGTATTCAATAAAATCATAAAATTTTCCTAACTTAAAGAAGGAAATGCTTATAAAGATACAAGAAGCTTACAGAACACCAATTAGATATGACCTCTGAAAAAGTCTGCTTGTCACAAAATAATCAAGCCACACAACGTACAGTACAAAGAAAAAAATTTAAGACCTGCAAAAGAAAAGGGTCAACTTACTTATAAAGGCAGACCCATCAGAATAACACCTGACTATTCAATGGAAATGATGAAAGCAAGAAGGGCTTGGTCAGAAGTGATACAGACACTAAAAGAACATGGCTGCCAACCTAGACTACTTTATTCAGCAAAATTATCAATCACCATAGATGAAGTAATCAAGAAATTTCGTGAAAAAGTCAGACTGAAACAATACCTATCTATCAATCCGGGCCTCCAGAAAGCATTAGAAGAAAAAGTTCAACCTAAAGACCCCAGATACACCCATAAAACCACAAACAATCAGTAATCCCACAGAAGAAAAGCCCAGAGAAAGGAAATACATAGAAGCTACTACCAAAAATAGCAGGAAACATCAATCAGTGGTCACTAATATCCCTAAATATCAATGGATTCAACTCACCTATAAAAAGGCACACACTAACAAAATGGATACAAAAACAGAAGACATCTGCTGCATACAAGAAACACAACTCACCCCCAAAGACAGACATAGGCTTACAGTAAAGGGTTGGGAAAGATTTTCCAATCAAATGGCTCTAAGAAACAAGCTGGGGTTGTCATCCTAATATCTAGCAAAGTAAACTTTAAGCTAAAAGCAATTAAAAGGGACCAAGATGGACGTTACATATTCATCACAGAAACAATTGGTCAAGTGTAGATTTCAATCCCAAATAATTATACCCCTAATATAAGGGCACAAACTTATGTAAAAGAAACACTACTAAAGCTCAAATCCCACATCAGTTCTCCTAATAGTGGGAGACTTCAATACCCCACTTTCAACCCTGGAAAGGTCAGCTGGACAGAGACTCAACAGAGGATTAAGGAGTATAACAGAGGTTATGATGCAAATGGATTTAATAGATATCTACAGAAGCTTCCACCCAAATGCAAAGAAATATACTTATTTCTCAGCTCCTCATGGAACTTTCTCTAAAATTGATCACATAAGTGGTCATAAAGCAAATATCAATACATACAAAAAATCGGAAATAATCCCTTGTATCATATCAGACCACCAGGACCTAAAGTTAGAGTTCAACAACATCAAAAATCACAGAAAGCCTACCAACTCATGGAAACTAAACATCATTCAGCTGAACCACCTCTGGGTCAAGGAAGAAATTAAGAAAGAAATCAAAGTCTTCCTAGAATTTAATTAAAGTGAATCCACAACATACCCAAACTTGTGGGACATAATGAAAGCAGTCTTGAGAAGAAAATTCATAGCACTAGATGCCTATATGAAAAACCTAGAGATATCCCACACTAGAGACCTAACAGCTCAGCTGAAAGCCTTAGAACAATTACAAGCAAACTCACCTAGAAGGAGTAGATGGCAGAAAATAATCAAAATTAGAGCTGAAATCAATACAATTGAAACAAAAAGAAAAATACAAAGAATCAATGAAGCTAAGAGTTGGTTCTTTGAGAAAGTGAACAAGATGGATAAGCCTTTATCCAAAATAATCAAAAAGCAGAGAGAGAGTATCCAAATCAACAAAATCAGAAAAGAAAACGGGACATAACAACAGACCCCCATAAAATCCAGAGAATTATCAAGTCATACTTGAAAATCTATATTCCACAAAAATAAAAACCTAGAATAAATGGACAGCTGTCTGGACAGGTTTCATTTACAAAAATTAAATGAAGACCAGATTATTTACATAAACAGACCTATAACCCTAAAAGATATTGAAACTGTCATTAAAAACCTACCAAGTAAAAAAAGCCCACGGCCAGATGGTTTCAGTGTAGAATTCTACCAGACATTCAAAGAAGAATTAGTACCATAGTGCTCAAACTATTTCACACAATAGAAACTGAAAGAATATGACCAAATTCCTTTTATGAGGCCATGATAACCCTAATACCCAAGCCACTCAAAGTCACAACAAAGAGGGAGAACTACAGACCAATTTTGCTCATGAATACTGATGCTAAAACTCTCAACATAATTTTGGCAAACCGTATACAACAATATATAAAAAATGTCATCCACCATGACCAAATAGGCTTCATCCCTGAAAAGCAGGGTTGATTTAACATACAAAAAAACTGTAAATGTCATATATCATATAAACAAATTGAAGGAAAAAAAACACATGATCATATCCTTAGATGCTGAAAAGCCTTTGACAAAATCCAACACTCCTTTATGTAAAAGCCCTGGAGAGATCAGGAATATACGTAAATATAATAAAGGCGATTTACAAGAAGCCAACAGTGAACATCAAATTTAATGGAGAAAAACTCAAAGCAATCCCACTAAAATCAGGAACTAGACAAGGATGCCCTCTCTCCCCTTATCTATTCAAAAGTGTTCTCAAAGTTTTAGCTAAAGCAATAAGAGAATTGAAGGAGATTATGGGGATACAAATAGGAAAAGAAGAAGTGAAGCTATCTCTATTTGCAGATTATATGATTGTATACGTAAGTGACCCTCAGAATTCTAACAGGAAACTCCTACAGCTGATTAACACCTTCAGCAACGTACCAGAACACAAGATTAACTCAAAGAAATCAGTATACCTTCTATACACTAAAGATAAAAGGGCAGAAAAGAAATAAAGGATATATCACCCTTTTTAATAGCGGCAAATAGCATTAAATATCTTGGAGTAACTATAACCAAAGAAGTAACAGATCTATTTGACAAAAATTTTAAGTCACTGAAGAAAGAAACTGAAGAGGATATCAGAAAATGGAAAGTTCTCCCATGTACCTGGATAGGTAGGATCAACATAGTGAAAATGGCAAAAAGCAATCTACAGATTCAATACACTGACCATCAAAATCCCAACACAATATTTTACGAACCCTGAAAGAACAATACTCAACTTCATTTGGAATAATAGGAAAGCCAGGATTGCCAAAACAATTTTGCTCAACAAAAGAAACTCAGCAGGCATCACCATCCCTGACTTCAAGTTATCCTATAGATAAAACAGCCTGGTACTGGCATAAGGCTAAGCAAGACAACCCAGCATGAGGAATAGGTTCCCCAAAGTGAGCTAAAGCCTTAGTGACAGCTCTGTTCCTATTGTTAGGTGTCCCATAAATAGCCCAAACACACAATAGTCACATATATGTAGAGAGTCTAGATTGGTCCTGGGCAGGCTCCCTGCTTGTTAGTTCAGATTCTGTGAGTTCCTATGAGCCCAAGTTAGTTGTTCTTGTGGGTTTTCTTGACCACTATGGCTTATACAAATCTCCTTCCCTCTCTTCAGTAAGATTTCCTGAGCTCCACCTAATGTTTGTCTGGGAGCTCTGCATCTGTTTTCATTAGTTACTGATGAAGGTTGTCTAATAATAGTTGGGGTAATAACCAATCTAGGAGTATTACAGAATATCATTAGACATAATTACATTGATATTTTTTCTGCAATCATGTTTGATTATTTTTTAGGTTCCTTATTTATTTTTCTCTTACAAAAGACACTTGAAAAAATAAATATAAATTGGTATATGTCATATTTAGAAATGGCCAATGACACATTTTCTTAGTATTCCTCAATGAAATATACTAATAAAATCTTCAGAAACACTCACCATTCCCATACCCTACTGTTTTGTTTGTTTAAAAAAAAGTCAATTCTTTTAATTCTTTACAATTTTTAACAATGAATTATCAAAAGAGTAATCTAACACTACTCAGACAAAGACATTTAAATGAACAGTCTTTAAAATACATGTGTGTACAAACACACACAATATGATGTTGCCCAGAAACTTGAACTAATGAATAATACAAGATTAATTTCCTAGGTGACACATCATAACTCTCCAGAAGTGTGACTAAACACTAAAAACGAAAACAGTACATAAACATCAGTCAGAATCCTATGAAAGTCACAAGGCATTGGGACTCAGTGATGGAATTTACAATTCAGCCTCTTCACAATAGAAGATGATGCTTTACAATGGATGCAGATCATGTTCCCCTCCTGAGACAGACACATATCACTGCTGCTGAGGTCAGAATTTGTGATAATTTAGGAATCCAAACTTAGCTTCAATGAAGGTTTCCCAGTAGGAATTTGAAGAGAGACAGTATAAATGGGAGTTGAGTGGAACTTGCCTGCAATGATTGTTTATTTTCCTTTAAAGCTACAGAAAATCTCAGCATAAGCAAGGAAATTAAATCTCATAATAAAAATATTCCTAAAAGTAGCCAAAATATTCAGTCATATTCCACAGGCAGAGTGTGCTGTCTCATATTCTATTCTGAGGGTGTACTCTGTGTATCCACAGGGTTAGGATCAATTCTTACTGGAAATAGTAGCTTCTCATAAACTGCCTCCTTGATTGGTAAATATTGTGATATTTCATTAGGGTTCCATGAGGAAGGAAGGTGCAACATGCATTAGATTAGCAATCTCTCATGATGTGTATTCTCATAGCATGTAGGTTTTGTCAGCCTCATGGTAAAGTCTTGTGTCATTCATTCTGATAAATACCCCATCAGTTCTCAAGAAAAACTGCAAGAGCAGAAAAAAAGCTGGAAGGCATTACTCTAATTTTCACACTAAGCCTGGAAATTCCATGATCTTGTAATTCATCCTCAAATAGGAGAATCTCTTCAAAAAATTTTATGTTATCTGGCTTTCAATTTCTCTATATTCATTTGATCTGTTGTTAGTACAACCTTTTACTTAAGATATTATCCAAGTAACATTCCTTTATAATCTGTTGTATAGGTCCAATCATATGGTTTAATAACTTCTTTGGAGTGTTCACTCTCTGTTCTACTCCCCTACCATTCTTTAGCACAGGCTACTTTAAGTATTCCTTGGTAGTTGTTTACACATCTTAGTGCATCTATAGCATTGAACTCAATTCCAAAGCCAGAGCCATGTTGGATCCTTAAAACGTTGTCTACAAACATCATTTCAGGGAATGAGAGCATATACAACTCCTCAGCGAACTTCTCCACATCCGTAGACTTTATGATGTGGGTCTTGGATGCCTTCAGTTTCCAAGGCCTAGAGAAGAAGTCCTGGTGGCTGCTCTGGAAGCCGTGGATCATCATGGCAGAGCAGGAGCTCCGAGAGTCACTAGGAAGAAGTGCTGGCTATTGTGGTCACAGCATGGCCCTTCCAGAACCTGACTCCTGGGTTTGTTACTTACAATCCCGGCCCTGCCCCCTATTGTGTTTGATTCTATCCTAAGTCTCTAGGTCATCCAGCCTCTTGGTCCTCCTCACACTCCAGTCAGTATCAAGGACGGGCTCCCTTTCATGGCATGGGACTGAGACTGAAAAGTTATTGGCTGGCCAATTGTACAATCTCTCTGCCATTGCTTATGTGCCCTTCCCCCAACCCTGTCGAATCCCATAAATAGGACAGAATGTAGGCCAAAGATTGTGTGACTGGGCTGGCATCCTAATCTTTCTACTGTAAGTCTTACCTGGTCACTATTGCTAAGAATCTCAGCTGGGGTCATCCTTGTGGAGTTATTGAAGTTTCCCTTGCACCAAGTTTCTACCTAACCCCCAAATGCCCCTTCTTTCCAGTCATTCATTTCAGTACTCTCCATCTCCATTCACCCCCAACCAGTCCCTCATGTTCCTATCTCCACTAACCTCAGTAAGCTCATGAGGTCTATTCCCTTTTCCCAAAGAAAACCATAAGCCAGTTCTTGAGCACTCCTTGTGACCTAGCATTTCTGGGTATGTGGTTGTTTATGGTTATTCTTATAGTTGACATTAACTTGTATGTGAGTATATGCCATAGTTGTCTTTCTAGGTCTGGGATAGCTTACCCAGAATGATTATTTTCCAGGATCATCCATTTGACTTCGAATTTCATAATGTCATTGTTGTTAATAGCTGAATAATTCAATATTGTGTAAAAATACCACATTTTCTTTATTAATTCTTTGGTTGAGGACATCTAGGTAGTATTGCACAAATTATTCACTTGTAATATATCATATAAAGGTTTAATACTTATTGAAGAGTATATAAACACTTGTGATACAAATTGAACCTTAAGACAATTCTTGGAAAGTGGAGCTGCTGATCTGCTCCCTGAGAATGTACGAACAAAACAGGAAGGGAGGTTTGTGTGCCCCGCGTCTCAATGGGGTCTGGCTATGCCCCATTCCAGATCCTGGTACCTCAAAAAAATGACTCTAAGCTTTCCCAACTAATACCTTAATTCCATTACAAGGTGGTCTCCAGATTCTGGATATTTCAAATAAAGTCGCTATAAATGTAGTTGAGCAAGTATCTTCGTGGTTGACTAAACATACTTTGGGTATATGCCCAAAAGTGGTATAGCTGGGTCTTGAGGTTTGTTGATTTCCAATTTTCTAAGGAATGCCATGTTAATTTCCAAAATGGCTGTAAAGTTTTCACTGATACCAAAGAGGGTATTCCACATACTCTACAGCATGAGCTGTTATTTGTGTTTTTGACTTCTATAAGCTGCTAAACACTTTTAGTCAAGTAGATGACTAAAAGATTAACTGAAAAAATTAGCTGTCTTATATACAAATGATAAATTGGCTTAGAAATAAATCAGGAAAACACACTTCACTGTGCTCACAAATAATATATAATATCTCAGGGTAACTATAACCAAGAAAGTAAAAGGCCGGTATGATAAAAAGTTCAAGTCGTTAAAGAACAAAACTGAAAAAAAAAATCAAAAGATGGAAAAATCTCCCAGCTCATGGACTGGTAGAATTAACATTGTGAAAATGGACATTTTTTTATCCAAGTGTTTATTATTTTTCTCCAAGACATTAATATCATTTTTATTTATTTAAAAGTTTATTCTTTTAATTTTACGTACCAATCACAGTTCCCCTTCCCTCCCCTTTGCCAAAAAGAATCTACATCACTTGAAAAAAAAAATAAGACAGCTAAAACAATCCTGTACAATTAAAAAAACTTCCAGAGTTATTGCCATCCCTGACTTTCAAACTCTGATACAAATCTATAGCAATAAAGACAGCATGATAGTAACATTTAAAAAAACAGATGCATCAATAAATTTGAACTGAAGATCCAGATATACATCCAGAAACCTATCGATACCTGATTTTAAACGAAGTAGCAAAATTACACAGTGAAAAAAAAAGCATATTCAATAAATGATGTTGGCATAATTGGATGTCAAGAAGTAGAAAATTAAGATAGATCCACATCTTATCTGGATTTGGACAACAAACTGCACAAGACAATTTTGAGATGGCTAGCTGAGAAGATCTAGCCTCACAGACTATTCTAGCTAGTACTTGAGACAAGCTCTGCATTTTACCTACACATAAAGACTGGAGGACAAGTGATACAGCTACCTATCCCAGGACTTGACAATTAACCAAAATTTATTTTTTAAAGACCCCTTAAAATGGCATTGCCACCAGATAGCAAAAAAGTAATTTATGAACACAACACCCATATTCTCAAGAAATGAGGTGAATTGTTAGTCATTCAATATTATTGATGAAAGTGGTTGGTTGCAAGTGGTAATTGGTAATGGTTAAAAATAGCTGAACAAAGATTTCAGGTTTAGGATTCTTATAATGAAAAAATATAGAAATAATAAGAACCCAAGCTAGCATCCTTATCTGGAAAACTGGGCAAAAATTATACCCCCAAAACCCATGACAGCACCAGCTGATAGTAAGTAAGCAGGACCCCTGTGTGCAAGCCTGACTATCACCATCCTTCATTGGACCCTCTAGTCTATAAGCCTACTCTATTCCCCAAACCCACTCATCTCCCCAACCTGAGTAGCTTCCTGAGATACAGCCTCTGGAGAGCACCATACCAAAAGATGAGTATCTTTCCTTTCACCTGGCCAACCAAGCCACCCATGCCAGACTCCAGATCTGGGCAACAGGGCATAAACCCGACCCTCAAACACATGACAACTCCAGCTGCAGGTAAGCAAGCAAGACTCCAGTATGCAACCCTGAGTATCACCTTGTTACCACCCTTCACTATATCCTCTAACCTACAAGCCCCACTCCATTTCCCAAACCCACCCGTTTCTCCAACCTTAGTAGATCTCTGAGACACAGACTCTGGGGACCTCAATTACAAGAGCTCCAGATGAAGATCTCAATTTCTCCCTGAGACATACACTTTACTGGCTCCAATTTCTCCAAGAGCTCAAATTGCACCAAGATCTCCTTCTGGACCAAAAAGAGCTCTCTGAAACACTATGTTTGCGCCAATCTGAGGAAAAGATGAGTAGATTCTGGAGCAAAAATCTATTTGACAACATAAAGAATAATATGGCAGCACTAGAATTTAGTAGTTCCACAACAGCAAGAAATGAGCATTTCAAAATTGAAGAAGCAAAGGAAAACAACTTAAAAATAATTTTATGAAGATAATAGAAGCATGTTAAAAGAAAATTAAAGAAAATGAAAAATTCCCTTAAGAAAATAGAGAAAAAGACAAACAAAAAAATTGAAGAAATAAGTAAATCCATTAAAGAAAGGCAAGAAGAAGCAATCATAGAGATGAAATAAACAGTTCAAGACTTAAAAATTGAAATAGAAGCAATAAAGAAGACACAAACTGAGGGAATACTGGAAAATAATAATCTGAATAAACAAGCAGGAACTATAGATGCAAGCATAACTAGCAGAATTCAAGAGATGGAAAAGAAAATCTATGGTGTAGAATCCAGAAAACTAGGAATCAATCTACCTAATGATCTAACAATATCACTCTGGGGCACATACTCAAAGGATGCACATTCTTACTCCAAGGGCATTTGCTTAACTATGTTTACAGTTGCATCATTTTTTAATATCCAGAACCTGGAAGAAACTAGATGTCCCTTAACTAAAAAATGTTTTTTTTAGAATATGGTACATTTACACAAAGGAGTTAAAAAAAATACATCCTAAATTCTGAAGGCCTGAGTGAGGTCGCACAGATCCGGAATGACAAATAGGGTATGTACTCACTCCTAAATAAAATTCGCAGTAAACCAAAGAATAACTGGGCTACAGTTCACAACTCCTGAACCTAGGTAACAAAGAGAACCCTAAGAGGGACATTTTTGGATCCTCCCCGGGAAGGAGAAATAAATAATATCTCCTGACTAAATTTATACTTTGTGAAAAGGGAGAAGGGGAGATGGAAAGAGAATATGAGGGAAATGAATCGTTGAGTTGGGTAGGAACAGATAGAAAACAATAAATATCCTGATATGTTGAAAGAGGAAGCCATTTTGTGGTTAGAAAAAAACCTGATGCCAAGAAGCCATAAACAGGGTTCCAGCTAAGACCCCAAGAAATAGTAGAGAATGTGCCTGAACTGACCTCCAGTAATCAAATTGATGACCACCCTCTCATCATAGAATCTTCATCCAGTTACTGATGGAAGCAGATGCAGAGTTTCACAGCCATGAAATGGGTAGAGTTTCAGTCTAGTCAAATAGAGGAGAGAGAGATTATATAAGCCAAGGAGTAAAGATCATGATGAGGAAACCTAGAGACAGGTGACCCAAGCTAGTGGGAGCTCACTGACTCTGGAGAACCTTCATGGAGCCAAATTAGGTCCTCTGAATGTGGATAACAATTGTGTGGTGTACGCAGTTTATGGGGCCTCTGGCAATGGGACCAAAACTTATCCCTAAGGCATAAACTAGATTTTTGGAGTACATTCCATTTCTCAACCTTGATACTGGGGAGAGAGGCATGGTCCTGATTCTACTAGATATGTCAGAATGTGTTGATTCTCTCTGGGAGTACTTACCCTCTCTGAGGAGTGGAAGGGTGTAAGGTAGGGAAAATTGGGGGTGTCTCGGAAGAGGGAAGGGAGGGAGAACTGTGGATTGTATGTAAAAAAATTAAATAAAAAGAAGTGTTAAAAGTTAAGTAGTAACAATATTGTGCTAATAATGGCTGATTATTTATAAATAATAAGTCTCTGAGTGATTATTTAGAAACTGGCAAGTTGGAGAGAAATGACCCATTACACCAACCACTGTAAATTAATATGCGCAGTTACCCCATTGCATCTGGAAAAACACCTTTTCCTTATAGTCATTTGCTATATCTGTGTCTTCCAGGCTTACAGCCCGCTCTTGCATAATGATCCTTTATCCTGCAAATGAGAATATGTAATATACATGTCCCTTTTAGTGCTGAGCACTCTCTAGCCATTTATTCTCTGCATGTCTAACAATTGTGACCCTCTGTGTTAGTCAATGCATGTTACAAATTAAAGTATCTTCAATGAGGTTTGATAAGTTATATGCTCAACCAATTATTTTGAACCACTTTTTAGTGTATAGTTCTGTGGAAATCAGTATAGTAATGGTTTTTGCATCCATTGCCAACACCTACTCACAGAAGTTAATCTCCTTGCAATATAGAAACTCAACTTATTTCCTGTTTCCAGCAATACTGAACTATCATGACTCTTTTTCTTTTCTGTGAGTTTGATTACTGAGTACTTCATAAATGGAATTATATAGTATTTATTCTATTGTTAATGGTTTACTTTTACCTAACATAATGTCTCTAAACTGTATTCTTGTTATAGCATAAATCAGAATTTTCTCTTAAAGTTGGATATGGATATTAATATGTAAATATTGATATGTAAGTATGTTTGACTTATTTTTTTGACCATTTGTGGTTGTTTGAATGTAATTACCCCCCACAATTAGGATATGTTGCTTTGTTGGAGGAAGTGTGGTCCTGTTGGAGGAAGTTTGTCTCTGTGGGGATGGATTTTGAAATCTTCTATGATTAAGCTTTGCTTGGTAAGGACACAGACAGTTCAATTTCTGTTGCCTGCAGATCAAAATGCTCCTTCTCCAGTATCATACCTACCTGTACTGTATGCCATCATGTTTCTCATCATGATGATAATGGAGCAAACATCTGAAATCATAAGATAGTTTCATTTAAATATATTTCCATTATAAAAGCTGCTGTGATCATGGTATCTTTTGTAGCAATTGAAATCTTAAGACACCATTCAAATCATTAGGTTGATAATGTCTTGCTTTGCATTTAAATCATTATTGTAAGTAAATATGAGTACAAATATCTAGTAAGTGATTTACTTCATTATATCTATGGATATACTGTAGAGTTGTTTTTCTTTACATTTCTGGGAAGAAAATGTATGCCTATTGCACAAAGATACCAGAAAGAACCAGATGCCCTAAAACAAGTATTACAGATGGTTATGAGGCACCATTTGGGTGTTGGAACCTGAATCCTCCAGAGTAGAAACCAGTGCTTTTAACTGCTGAGCCTCCTTTCCAGCCTTATATTATGTCTTTATAATCCATTCTTCTTTTACATATATAATATTCCATATATAATCCATATTATATCTTCAAGTGATATAAGTACTTTGGCATTATCAGCTCTTGGTTTAGATTCCACTTTGTTTGCTAATGAAAATGGCTTGAAATCATTCATTGAATCCATCAAACCCTGGTAATAATTCAACAACCAATTATAGAATTGCAATTTTTACTTTAAAAAATTGAAATAAGAGTAAATTTTAAAGTATCATATGAGAAATTAAAGCTTCTCAATATCTCAATTTCCTTACTGAGTATACTCCAAACTGGCTGGCAAGTTTTGTTAAATGATTCAGCTACATTCAGCCTAGATATTAGTGAAGGAATTGTGTGTGGGTGTGTGTGTGTGCATGTGTGTGTAAAATTATATTCATTTGTAAGGAAAAATGAACTTTGCAGAAAGTATATTGATCTGGAAAGTATTATTTTAAGTGCTCTGACCTTATGAAAATTAATATTACATGTTCTCCCATATATAAATTCCAACTTTTAATACACAAACATATCCACATTGATAACACACACATCGTCTATGATAATAAACTCTGAAATCAAAAGGGAGGATAAGATTGTGGGAGATATTGAGAAAGAAAAGAACACACTGAGAATGAAAGTGAACAGGTGTCTTCAGGGAGAAACACAAGACATGCCTTGCAGAGGAATAGGGAGAAAAGGAAAAAAGAAGAATAAACAAAAACAATTTTTGATTGAAAATGCCATAAGGAAACCCAATACTTAGTGTGGTGATTAAATAACGAATATAGTTGAAGGAAAAGTTTAGTGAGTAAATAAGGATATGAATCTAAATTCTCTAATTCCACATAAGCCAAAGCACATGCTGTATATGCTGGTGTTTCTAGGATGAGAGGGGAGGCAGATACAGAAAACAGGAGAATCCCTGTACACTTCCAGTCTGACATACACAGCAATGAACAACAGACATACCTATTTCAAAAAAAGGTGGAAGGAGAAGTTGTTCATTGACCTCCATCTTCACATTAGGGCACTTATGTGCTGCTGGCACTGACACATACCAACACTCATATACATACACACATCATATAAATACATTAATAAAGGAATAAAAATAAACTAATAAATAAATATAATAAGAAACAAATATATTTGTGCCATTAAAATATTGAATATAATTACAATTCTTTTAAACTATTTGTGTAATTATTGGAATAAATAAATAAAAATGAGAAAAAGATAAGCTGTGTGGGGAAAGGAATTATTTTCATTTTACAAACAAGTTAATATCTTATTGCTACAATAAATACAATTTAACATATAGAAAACAAGAACTTATGTTTGCCCATTCAATGTTTTAAGTCACTTTATCCAACCATCATCTTTCAGTGAAAAAAGAAATTTTTTGGTTAAAGTCCACTAATGAGTACATCCCCAGCTTATCTTTCTAGGTTTGTGAGACCTCACACAGGAGGATGTTCTCCAAATCCATCCATTTGGTGGCAAATTTTAGTATATGATTTTTTATTACTGCTGAGTAAGTAGTACTCCACTGTGCAGAAGTACCACAGTTTGTTAAATCATTCCTCAGTTGAGGGCATCTAGGTTGTTTCCAAGATCTTGCTGCTATGAACATAGTTGAGCTAATGCTTTTGGAGTGTGAATGTGAGTCTGTAGGCTATATGCCCAACAGTGGTATCGCTGGATCCTTGGGGAGATTGATTCCCAGTTTTCTGGGAAACCGCCATACTGCATTTCAGAGTGTCGGAACAAGTTTACATTCCCCCCAACAATGGAGGAGTGTTCTCCTTGGTCCACATCCTCTTCAGCATAGGCTGTCATCTCTGTTTTTGATCTTTTCCATTCTGACAGGTGAAAGGTAGAATTTCAAAGTTGTTTTTTAAGCTATGATATAGTGCTTTATTTATTTTTTCACGTTTTTTATTGTGAATAATCATACTTTTTATCCATGTGTCCCCTTGGTGAAACTTTCTTTCCCCTCCCACTCATTCCAGGTACTCTCTCTTCTCCCCATTACTTTATATCCTCCCCAGCAGAGCATGATTTGCATTTCTCTAATGGCTAAATATTTTGAGCATTTTTTCAAGTGTCTTTCAGCCATTTGTAATTCTTCTGCTGAGAATTCCCTTTTTAATTTGAACCTCATTTTTTGATTGGGTTATTAAGGGTTGTGGGCTCTAGTTTCTTGGATTCTCCATATATTTTAGATGTCAGTCAGTACTCTGTTACTTGTAGGGTTGGTGAAAATCTTTTCCCACTCTGTAGGCTGTTGTTTTGTTTTAATGACAGTATTCTTTGCCTTACAGAAACTTCTCATTTTCAGAAGATCCCACTCATGGATTGTTCTTCTTAGTATCTGTGCTACTGATGATATATTTAGGAAGTGGCCACCTGGGCCAAAGTGTTGGAGGGTATTTCCTACTCTCTTTTCTATCAAGTTCAGCATAGATGGTCTTATGTTGAGGTCTTTGATCCACTTGGATTTGAATTTTGTTCAGGGTGATAGGCTTGAATCTATTTGCATTTTTCTACACACTACCATCCAGCTATGATAACACCATTTGTCAAAGATACTATCTTTTTTCCATTGAATATATTTGGCCTCTTTGTCAAAGATCAGATATTTATAAGTTTTTGATTTAATGTCAGGATCTTCTATTTGATTCTATTGATCCACAAGTCTGTTTTTATGCCAGCACCAGGCTGTTTTTATTATTGTAGTTCTAGTATAACTTGGAGTCAGAAATGGTGATGCCTCCTGAGGTTCTTTTTTTAAGCAAAATTGTTTTGGCAATTCTGGCTTTCCTGTTATTCCAAATAAAATGTTGTAATATTCTTTCAAGATCTGGAAAAATTGTGTTGGGATTTTGATGGGAATTGCATTTAATCTTTAGATTGCTTTTGGTAAGATTGCCAGTTTTACTATGTTGATACTACCTATCCAAGAGCATGGAACATCATGCTAGTTTCTGATATCTTAACTGTCTTTCTTGAGTGCTTTAAAATTTTTGTCAAACAGATCTGTTGTTTCTTTGGTTATAGTTACACCAAGGTATTTAGTGCTATTTTCAGCTTTATGAATGGTGATGTTTCCCTTATTTCTTTTTCAGCCTGTTTGTCATTAGTGTATAGGAGAACTACTGTTTTTGTTTTTTTAATTAATCCTGTATCCTGCTACATTGCTGAAGGAGTTTATCAGCTGTAGAAGTTTCCTGGTAGAATTTTGTGGATCACGTAGGTATACAATCCTATTACCTGCAAATAAAGGTAGTTTCACTTCTTCTTTTCCAGTTGGTATCCCCTTAATCTCCTTTAGTTCTCTTATTGCTTTGGCTAAAACTTTGAGAACTATATTGAATAGATAAGGGGAGAGGTGACAACCTTGTCTAGTTCCTGATTTTAGTGGGATTGCTTTGAGTTTCTGTCCATTTAGTTTGATGTTGGCCATTTACTCGTATGCAGGGATAGTTCATCATACAAAAAACTACAAATGTCATCCATCATATAAAAAATTCAATGGAAAAAATCACATGATCATCTCCTAGATGCTGAAAAAGCCTTTGACAAAGACCAACACTACTTTATGATAAAAATCCTGGAGAGACCAATAATACAGGGAAAATTCCTAAGTATAATAAAGGCGATTTACAAGAAGCCAATGGAGAATTAATCTTTGAAGTTCTGTAAAAAAATTGTGTTGAAATTTTGGTAGTGAGTGCACTGAATCTGTAGATTGCTTTTTGGTAAAATTTCCATTTTTAGTTTGTTGATCCTACCTTTCCAGGATCATAGGAGATGTTTTCATTTTCTGATATCTTCTTCAATTTCTTTCTTCAATGACTTAAAGTTATTGACATGCCCATCTATCACTTATTTGGTTAGAGTTAGTTGAAGTCCTGTGGGCCTTTCTCTGTGTACTTTAGTATTTCCATTGGTGATATCCTTGTTCAGATTATATAATGGTGGTCATGTTAGTCAGGCTTTATGAATGAAGCTTCTGATATTACTTAAAGATACAATCTCACAATCACCTCCCTGATGATCTCTGGCTCTTACAGTCCTACAGCCTTCTCTTCCACAATGTTCTCTGATCCATGAGTGTAGAAGTGTTTTGTGGATGTAACCAATGAGACTGGGATCCATAACTCTGTATTTTAATTAGCATGGCATGATATCCCTAATGGTGGAGTAGTGGCATTCATGTGTAGCAGCAACCAACAACTCTATAGCTGGACATAAGACCTGCTTAAGAAATGAGAAAACATGTCTGGCACATAAAAAAACTATCTAACTAATAAATACTAGTGAAGTCTTAGATACTGACTGGAAGGGGAATCTATATGTATTACTTTACTAAATCAACATAATCCCTATCAGTAATCTCGACATTACTCACTATACCCACAGTTAGTGGAATCTTTACCTCCCATCAAAGGACTTCTTTTTACAAGTACTAGAGAACTTTAAGGATAATACAGCTTATGTTCTAGAAATTGTTTCTTTACTTTTATTTCTAAAAATTACATATATAAATACTTTAGATCAATTCAATCCATCCTTCTACCTCCAATTTATCCTGTTTCTTCATTCCTTCTCAAATGTATGAGCTTTTTGCTCTATACATACAGAGAGATAGGGGTAGGAGAAACTTTAAGTCCATTTAAGTGTTTGTGTATGTGTCCGTGTCTGTGTGTGTGTGTGTGTGTGTGTGTGTGTGTGTGTGTGTGTGTATGTTTAGGAATATTACTTGGAATAAGCTAATTGGTATCCATCACAGAAAATCAAATGAGGAGCTTTTAATTTATGGCAGTATTATCAGCACTCAAAAACTTTGGATCACATTGATACTAGATTTTCACATATTCACTATTCACAGTATACCTATGAAGGATAAGTAATTGTTTTAGTTATGACTTTGTAATTTAAGATCATTGGTTTCCAAGGATTTGGGATGATTATAAGTGTTGCTGACACCTGTTTATTCTTTATCACTAAACAGTTATAGCTTTACAGCAGAAGGAAGTCATTGTCTAGGATTTCTAATATAAATTAATGCATATTAACAGAAAAGGTAATTTTAGTGTCCTTCATGGATCTGTTATACTATGATAATGCATTTTAAGTAATGCTACTAAGTTATAATGATTATATATCTCATTTCTCTCCAATAAAAGCTTCTCCACATAATCATCAAAAATGTGGGAAAAATTGCATTTGAGTGTTATCTTTATGGAATATTCCTAAGAATGTTGTCATTTATAAACCAGATAGAACTATATGACCAACTAAATAAATCTATTAAATTAAGGTTTTGTTAAAAATATTTTACAAAGATAGAGAATGAGTCCAAGTTCTGAGAAAAAGAGACTGAGTGTTCAGCTGGAAATGGGACAACATTTTCACAACCACCAAAATTCAGCCAAGGCTTAGGAGTCCCAGAAGGGGTAGAAGAAGGAATGTAAAGGTAGTAGCATATATGTGGGTGGGGTGTGACAAATTGTGGCCTCTGAATGTTACAGGCATCACACTTGTGAACTCTGAGTAGCTGTGATTATTATCATAAGACCTTTTCAAAATTAACAAACCTTTAATCAAAGATGGAAGAGAAGCTGTTCAGGTACTAGCTCTTAATAAGAAGCTATTTGCAGCAGACACCTGCTGTAATGGGAATTGACATTCTTTAAGAAGTTATTTTCCTTGTTAAATTTCTTGTGTCCCAGGTCATGACCCCACACCCATCCACATTTATGGAGTATTAGTTGATTTGGTGGGTTTTAAAAAAAGACAAGAGTTTGAGACAGGCATATGATAAGGGGTATGCTGGGGAAGGTCTAGTTAGAAAGGAGCTGGAGGATAGACATGATCATATAACATTATGAAATGTTCATAAATAAAAAGGTAATAATTATAATAAATAACCCTTAAAAATCCACAAGTATGAAAAGTTCTACAAAGGAATATTTATGTTGTAGTGAGTAGAGAAACAATTGTGTAATAATTATGTGACTCATTTACTGAGAATTCTTTGGCCTATAATTTTAAACATTTAGGAAAAAATTTTATGACAATAGAAGAGAGATCCTTGTAAGAAGCTGAGCTATTGGAAGCCAATAACAGAGTTCAAGGCTGCATCCACTGCAGTATATATTCAGGTTAGAAGCCTGAGAAAAAAATCTCCAGTTTTACCCTCCACCCTGATGTTGACACCCATAACCTCATAAGTAGAAAAACAGTATAGAATACTTATGATTGATTAAGACAGCTCACATGATAATATAAAAATATTAGGAAACCATAGAAGGTACTTGGTAAGAAACGAAACAGAAATACCACCATGGAGAAAAATGTATAATTGAATATCTAAAGTATATGTATATGCATTTGTGCTATATTATCTACACAAATTAAGAAATAATGACAAAGAATTTATGATTAATTCATTTTTCACTAAGGCAACCACAAACTTTTCTCCATCATATTTAAGAATATCCAATTTATCAACATACAGTTTTAATTGTCTTCTGAGTTTCTTCCCTGCAGGCCGTGAAATCCCATAGGCTTTCAACAGTCTACAACTCTGGGAATCCAAAGGTGCCATAAAAGATTTGTAATAAAAGATGTAGAAATTTAAATTCAGATAAGATGATGTTGGTGGTGAAAACTAGGTAAGCTTTGTTAAATTCCTATTTATTTTTTTATTTGTGTTTGTTTGTAAAATAAGCTCAATTACTTTTTGATAAAAATATGTGGTAAGTGCTAGAGAACCAGAAATTTTCATCATCTCTCTGTTTTCTACTTTTGAAACTGTTTATGTTGCACATTAATTAGAGATGAAAAGAAAAATCAGTATTGACAAATATGGAAATTTTTCAGGAAAAATACTAACTGTACTAACACACATTGTGGGAGCTATAGCCAAAGACAGAATCTCAGAATATCTCAAGCAAAAAAGATAGGAGAATAAAGTCACAGATATTAGTAGTATGGGACAAAGTGTATTGAGAGGTGCTAAAAGCTGCTTTTAGTGGTTGTTTTTTTATAGAAATTTCAATTATATATTTAGTTTAAGAAGAATTCTAACCACAGGAAAAGCCTTTAAAGGCAATGAGCTGAATTTTAGTTATTTTAATAGAAAATTCTTTTATTTCTAGACAGTAATACAAATACATGACTGTTTTGTTAGGAAGGCTACCACATTTAATGGCTAGTGCATGCTATCAATTACAATGGCTTTCTTGTTTCTGCTGATACAAGCCTCAGATTCAAAGCCAGTCTTTTTCTCATGAACCAAGTGACAGAGAAAATTCAACATCAAGAAAATACATGCTCTATTTTTCAACTTATAGCCCAGATTAACTAGTACACATTACATTCTAAGAGATAAAAATTATGTTTTGAATCTCAAAGGAAGATAGCTCCATGCAGTTAATTACTTATTCTACAAAAATAGTCCCATGAAGAGATAGAGGCATATCAGAATCAATAGGAAGTGTTGTGGCTCTGGTTAGGTCACAGTGAAGAAGACAGTGCAAAAGAACTAGTGACAGAAAGCAAAAGGAATGTTGATGGATATGTAGAAGTACATCAAGACATCAGAAAGAAGATATCAAGTGAAAATCCTACCAACTGCCACATACTAAATAAAAAGGCAATATCACCATATTCCAACTGAGTAACATCATATGACATGACAGGTATTTTGAACGATGATATATTAAGGACTTTATCTAAAATGTTTTATTTAAATGTTACTGCAAGCATAGGAAGAAATTGTTATCATCTGTATTATATAGGAAATTTGGGTTAACCCATCTAAAATCATAACTATAGAAATTTTTAACATCACATTAAAGCATAGCCCTGTTCACAGCTCATTTTTTGAAACTTACTATAGTATAAAGCACATTCACACCTTAATTTTGTAAGTATTTATAACATTATAATGTATTGAAATTCATATTCTCTTTTCTCATTATTGCATATATATGTATATATACATGCACACATACTATATATACATATATATTCCTAAGTATAAACTGCTCAGTCTGTATAATGCTACTTATATGCATGTTTTCAGAGCTGAACACTTGGTTATGGACAGAAAACTGATATACTCTGCCCTGTGCAAAGCTCTCAGCATTCCTTAATTGCCTTTAGTCCATTTTGTGAGACTGAAGACTCAAGTTGGCTTATCTGATCTTTTTCATCTCACATGTAGGTAGTCATGGTAGTGTGACTTTATGGAAGTATTTTCTGATATTACTAGGAGACACTAATAGCTAGCTCTCTGATCCTCTGGCTCTTAAGTTTTTTCTTCCCTTCTTCCACAGTATTTCCAGATCCTTAGGTGTGGAAATATTTTTTAGATGTATCCATTGCGACCAGACTCCACAAATCTGCAATTTGATTGATGTGATTTTCTGTAGTTGTCTTCTGTTACAACAAGAAGTTTCCTTAATGAGGGTTGAGAACCACACTTATCTATATGTATAGGAACTAATGTTTAGGTTGTTTTTAGGTATTCTGCTGGTTTAGGTAATTAGTAAATGTAGATTCTTCTTCAAGATTCATGACTTCACTAGTATTTAGTGTAGATTTCCAGCTTCAGGAATGGATTTTATCTTGTTGAACTAAGTTCAGCTAAGGAGCTGTTGGTTACCACTAAGTGACTTGTGTTACCACTGAACTCTTAGATTATTATGCTGGCTGTTATTGTTATTTTATGTATATCAGTGTTTTGATTTTATGTATATCCATTAGATATTCACCCTTAAAGTTGAGAAGAGTGTGTTGGATACCTAGGAACTAGAGGTACAAATGATTACCAGCCACCATTTGGATGGCTGAGAATCTAACCTCTGTTATTTAGAAGATCAGCGGGTGTTTTTAACTGCTAAGCTATCTCTCTCCTGTGTTTTGACTTTTTAAGGTGAATTCCCTTTTGGGGTGTGTTTTTAAAGATATGTAGGCACACATGCTACTGGAATTGCTGTAGTAGTCAGAGAACAACCCTATGGCATTCATTCTCTCCTTTCACTTTTACATGAGTTTTGGAATGGAACTCAGGTCACCAGGCTCATTGAGCTTTCTCATATCCACAGAAAATGTAGATTTTGTAAGTTTCCTATATACTCATTTTAGGGGAAATTTGTTTTTTCCTTCTTTTTTCGTTTTTTATTATGCATAAAGTCACATTTTCTATCCATGTATATCCTTATTCAAGGTCTCTTCCCCCCCACCTCCTCCAGTCACTCTCTCTTCTCCAATTTGAAGAAATGTTGTATTTTATTTCCATTTGAAAGTTTGACAGATACCTTTCACCTTGCCAGTACAATCTTGTAACCAGCCAATGCCATTCTTCTTTATTCTTCTTCTCCTGCCTCTTCTTTCTTCTCCTCATTGTTCTCTATATCAATATTACTTTTGAGTTTTCCACTTTTAGATAGATAGACAGACAGATAGATATCACACATTGAATCCAGCTATAGTTGATCTTACTAGGTAACTTAGGAAAAATTCCAATTTGTTTCAACCATTTTACTTCTATTTTTCTACTATTGGGATGACAGAAGGGACTCTATATATAGATACATTCTTATTGTTACATTCATTGAAGATATTATATTTAAACTTAAAGGTTTCTATTGCCTTCAAAAGAAATGTAAGTTTTCACACTGGTGCTGGTTATCTTACAGGAGTATATTGAAAACAATATCCACATTTTACACTCATACAGACAACTAAATTCTTTCGTAATCTCAGGTACAAGCTTCTTGAGGCATGGAGGGGGAAAATCACACAGTGACTGAGTTCATCTTACTGGGCTTTTCAACAGACCCTATAATGCAATTGGTCCTCTTTGTCCTATTTCTTGGAGTATATTCTCTGACATTGCTAGGAAACACTACGCTCATCATATTGATCTGCAATGATTCCAGGCTCCACACACCCATGTACTTCTTCATTGGAAATCTGTCTTTTCTGGATCTCTGGTATTCCTCTGTCTACACTCCGAAGATCCTAGTGACCTGCATCTCAGAAAACAAAAGCATCTCCTTTGCTGGATGTCTGTGTCAGTTCTTCTTCTCTGCTGGATTGGCTTATAGTGAATGCTACCTGCTGGCTGCCATGGCTTATGATCGCTATGCAGCCATCTCCAATCCCTTGCTTTATGCTCAAACCATGTCGAAAAAGTTATGTATCTCTTTGGTTGTGTATTCCTATACAGGAGGATTTTTCAATGCAATTATATTAACTAGTAACACGTTCACATTGAATTTTTGTGGTGACAATGTCATTGATGACTTTTTTTGTGATGTACCACCTCTCATAAAGCTTGCTTGTGATGTCAGGGAGAGTTACCAGTCTGTACTGTACTTTCTCCTGACCTCAAATGTTATTGCTCCCACCCTGCTCATCTTGGCCTCATATCTCTTCATCATTGCTGCCATCCTGAGGATCCGCTCTACCCAGGGTCGCCTCAAAGCCTTCTCTACCTGTTCCTCACACCTTATCTCTGTGACCTTATACTATGGCTCTATTCTCTACATCTACTCTCGCCCAAGTTCCAGTTACTCCCTAGAAAGAGACAAAATGGTGTCTACCTTTTATACTGTGTTATTCCCCATGTTGAACCCCATGATCTACAGTCTGAGGAATAAAGATGTGAAGGAAGCTCTGAGAAAACTTTTTAAGTTAGCTCCTTCTGAAATTTAAGTTTATACACACTTAGCGAGCCAAGAATAAATGACAACAAACTACTTGAGGATGAAGTTAGAAAACTGAGTAAAAAAAACAAATTTTCCATTATTTAAAATTCTACCAAAAATTATTATACTTTTTTTACAAAAAGAAATGAAATCGTTTTTGGCTTTACTGTAATAAATAATGAGTTACCTATGTAATATATATAATTAACTTCACTCATATTCACCTCATGTTTACTTTTATCTAATAATTAAGTTAGTTTTATTAATAGATTTATTAACATTAAAACAAATTTTAAAGTGTTGAACTTGAATTGTGTGTGAAATAGGAAAGCATGTAACACTTTCTCAGATAACTGAAGTTCATTTTATTCTCCCTCCTAATAGCTAGCCAATTATTGTACGTGCATAATATCTATTACAGAGATATGAAGGGAAAAGTCTATGGAAGGATGGCAGATTCCACTGTAGTTTCTTCTTTCCAAACAGTAGCCAGAATAACTTAACAATAATGAATAAAAAATGGAAAGTCGAAATTAATTTTAAAGAAAGAGAGAGTCTGCATTTGTATGAGAAAATAAATGCAATGGGGAAAAGGAAGGAGTGAGAAACTTGGATCTAACACATCTGATGTGTGTCCATAGCTATTTGTTGTAGCTTTAAATTTTAATGAACTCAAAATATTCCCTTTTTACAAATTGTAGCACAAGATCAAGCCAGCCAAAACTAAGCATGGACTTTCTCATGTCTTACCACTAGCCAAAATTTTGATGAAAATTGTTAACGTCTGAGGTAGAAATAATAAGTTATTTCCACAGACACAGCCAAAGAAAAACTACTGCAATTTATAGACGATTCTATGCTCATTATATACAAACAACACTAAGTGGATTCAACAACTTTACAACAAAAGTAGAGAGAAAATGAACAAGGGAGAAAAAAAGTGCTGGGTAGCATGTTGGGAAGGAACTATAGATGAAGAAGTAGAGGTAGATATGATAAAAATGCATTGAGTGAATGTATGAAATTTTCAAACAAGATAAAAAATAATTCTGAAGTAAACCTCTCAATTTAAACCCTCACTTATAGTGGGATTATGTGTTACATTGTAAATAATTGTTCCTCCTATAGGTATAATAAAAAGCTGCTAGAGGCAGACAGGAAGTGTGGGCGGGTATACCAGATGCAGAAATTCTGAGAACATCTCAGAGCAGGGAAGAGCCACCAGAGAAACACTGTAGAGATGCCAGGAGATACAGAAGAAAGAAGCTGAAATATTGCTGTGAGAAAAGGTACCGAGCTAAATGGCTGAACAAGATGGGTTGAGCTAAGATGAAGGCTTAGCAAGTTATATGTCTGGGCCCTAGGGTGATCAGCATGAAATGAATATAAGCTTTTGTGTGTTTCTTTGGAGCAAAGCAGTAAGTGGGCTGCAAGTGTGTCTGAACCTTGAGGCTAGGCTGGAAAGGCTCACCAGAAACAGTTTACAACACCCATCTCGTTTTATGTACTGGTATTGAATATGGTTATACATACACCAACTATGTCCTAAATATTGAGTTATTTCTTTCTTAATTAAAAATGTTTCATTTACATGAACTAGTTTTGAGTTTGTAGTGTTGTGTTATTGATCTGAACCTATATTTAGAATATGCCTAAAGGAATGGCAAAGAAGTTGCTCCAAGGGAGTACCTCAGACAACCCTAAGAAAATGGCTGCAGAGATACCATGAAGAAAATACTTACTAAGTGATATGTTGGTTTGGGCCCCTCTCTTTATTAATAAAACTTGAATTTAGAAAAGATTTTACCAAGTCCTTGAAAAATGCATCAGGGCAGGGGTGTTCTGTTTCAGGCCACTAGAGAGTTGAGGTATTGAGTTCATGAGTTATAAGGATTTTGTTATAGTCACGCATAATTTTTACATGTTTACCAATGTATTTGATCCACCAAAATTTCAGGCAGCAGCATAAACAACTTTGTCATGGTTTAGCAATGTCTAGACACTGGCTTATTGCAAAAATTACAGAAGAAAAGAAGTAGGCTAGATACAAAGAGAAGGAAGAATGGAGTAAACTTTACTACGGTTGGCTTATTTGTCTCTTTGGCCTAAGGCACTATTTTCTTCTGTTGTGAATTGTATTAATGTGTGACCGACCGGAGGCAGAGTTCTGTGAAGTACCTGCCCTCCCTAAATGACAATACAATTGTTAGTGTAACATACAACCAAAAAGATTTATTTCTCCACAACATTAGAGAAACACTCAAAACTTTTGCCTAGCATTGCAACTATGTAAAAGAAAAAAGTATGGTTTATAAGACTGTATGTATATATTCCATTATTGAACCGTCACCCAGCAATGAGTAGAGGCAGAAGCAGTGACCCACAGCTAAGCACCAGGTCAAATTCCTGGTCCAGCCAAACAGATAGAGATAAGAAAGTATATGAGCAAAGTGATGAGGATCATGAGGAGGAGACACACAGAGATAGCTGACTGAAGCTATTGGGAGCTCACTGACTCTGAAATAATTGCTGAAGAACCTTCATGGAAAGGAACTAAACCCTTCAAAGTCAGACAACTGTCAAATGGCCTAGGTAGTTTGTGGAGTTTCTTGCAGTAGGACCAGACTATGTTCTCTGCATGAACAGACATCTTGGAGTCCATTCCCTACCAGGAACACCTGACTCAGCCTTAATACTGGGATGAGAGACTCAGACCACCTCAACTGGATATGCCAGACTGAATTGACTCACCTTGGGAATCCTGGCCCTTTTGGGAGAATGGATGGCACATGGAATTGGGGGAGGCTGAGGGAAGACTTGGAGGGACTGGGAGTAGGGAAGGGATGGGGAGTAGTGATAGATACAGAAAAAACTTTAAATTAAAAAATTTAATTATTTGGAGGATTATATGTTGCTTGTAAGTGAAATTCATAAACATACAAACATGTCCATAAACTGAATTATTTAGAAAATATAGTGAAAACCCTAGCAAGAGGGGCTAACCTTCATGATTACAGAAGTATTGTCCTTGCCCCCCCCCAAAGATAATTTTGACATGCTTGTTTCTCAGGCTGTAGATGAGAGTATGAGCACTGTGCTGAACCCAACAGCAGGCAACTTTGCCTTTCTCTAGAGAATAAATGAACTATGCTTTTTATGTGGAATAGTTACTTCTGAGATTAAAACTACCCATCTAAGAGGAGGAATCATTGAACAATTGCAGGAAGATAAAACAATAGGATTTTTAAAGTAAGGTAAAATATTCCATCTATAGGAAACTCTCCTTAAACTCAAAAAATAAATAGCTCAAAACTGCTTCAATAAGTCTCTGAAACTGGTCAGATCCTCTAGGCTTCTCCTCCCCAAGTATGAATATGTGCATTTAAGTTGTGCTCAGAGACACTTTCAAATAAGCATGGTTGGGGGGAGTTGAGAACAAAGTTCCACCCATAGCAGAGAACTTGATTGATATCTTCTGGAAATGGGGCTCCTCTAGCTGCACCTAAAAGAGGAGGCATCGCATGATGACCCCTCCCTCAACTGCAGCATCAGAGAAGGACTGAGGAATTGAAATTCAGATACCTGTCCAGAGCAGAGTTAGAGAACGAGCAGACCTCTTGCTCAGAGGATACAATAGACACACAAGCCCTCATGCCACAACTGACTAGGAGCTCCCTAATCATGAACCACTGAAGCCATGGGCAGATGCCAGTGCAAAAATGCATATAACAATATAAAGAACAACAAGGCAACACCAGAAGAAACTGGTGGTTCTACAACTATGAGACGTGAACAGAGCAATGAAGAGGAAACAACACCAAAAACACCCTTATGAAGATTAATGAAGCCTTCAAAGAAAATATAAAAAATTCCCTAGAAGAAAGAGAAGAAAATACAAAAAAAAAAAAAAATGGAAGAGATGAACAAGTCCTGGAAAGAAAACCAAGAAAATGTAAACCAAAAAAGGAAATTAACATTCCAGGAACTTAAAACTGAAATAGACACAATAAAAAAGGCAGAAAATGAGGCAAAGGCAGAAATAGAACATTTGAGGAAAAGAGCTGGAACTACAGATACAAGCATAACCAACATAATCCAAGAGATGGGGATAGAATCTCTGAAGTGGAAGACTCAGTAGCTCAAATAGATATATCAGTCAAAGAAAATACTAAAACCAAAAAAGCCATAATACAAAATGTTCAGGAAATCTGGGACACCATGAAAAGACCTAACCTGATAATAATAAGAATTGAAGAAGGAGAAGAATACCAGCTCAAAGGCACAGATAAGGTATTCAATAAAATAATAGAAGAACATTTCCTTAACCTGAAGAAGAAATTGCCTATAAAGATACAAGAAGCTTACAGAACACCAATTAGATATGACCCCTTCAAAAAAAGTCTGCTCATCACATAATAATCAAGTCACACAACATACAGAACAAAGAAAAAAAATTAAGAGCTGCAAAAGAAAAGGGTCAACTTACTTATAAAGGCAGACCCATCAGAATAACACCTGACTATTCAATGGAAACGATGAAAGCAAGAGGGGTTGGTCAGAAATTACACAGACACTAAAAGAACGTGGCTGCCAACCTAGACTACTTTATCCAGCAAAATTATCAATCACCGTAGATGGAGTAAACAAGATATTTCATGACAAAGTCAGACTGAAACAATATCTGTCTATCAAATCCGGCCCTCCAGAAAGCATTTGAGGAAATAGTTCAACCTAATGATCGCAGATACACCCATAAAACCACAAACAATCAATAAGAAGAAAAGCCCAGAGAAAGGAAATACAAGAAGCTACTACCAGCAATAGCAGGAAACATCAATCAGTGGTCACTAATATCCCTAAATATCAATGGACTCAAATCACCTATAAAAAAGGCACACACTAACAAAAGTGATACAAAAAAAAAAACAGAAGGCAATCTGATGCTGCATACAAGAAACACACCTCAACCACAAAGACAGACACAGGCTTAGAGCAAAGGGTTGGGAAAAGATTTTCCAATCAAATGGTCTAAGAAACAAGCTAGGGTTGCCATCCTAATATCTAACAAAGTAGACTTTAAGCTAAAAGCAATTAAAAGGGACCAAGATGGACATTACTTATTCATTGCAGGAACAATTGGTTAAGAGTAGATTTCTATGCCCCTAATATAAGGGCACCTACCTATGTAAAAGAAACACCACTAAAGCTCAAATCCCACATCAGTTCTCACGCCCTAATAGTGGGAGACTTCAATGCCCCACTTTCAACCCTGGAAAGGTCAACCGCACAGAGACTCAACAGAGGATTAAGGAGTCTAACAGAGGTTATGATGCAAATGGATTTAATAGATATTTACAAAAGCTTCCACCCATATGAAAAGGAATATACATATTTCTGAGCTCCTCATGGAACTTTCTCTAAAACTGACCACATAAGTGGTCATAAAGCAAATATAAATACATACAAAAAATAGGAAATAATCCCTTGTATCATATCAGACCAACAGGACATAAAGTTAGAGTTCAACAACATCAAAAATCAAAGAAAGCCTACCCATTCATGGAAACTAGACATTACTCAGCTGAACCACCTCTGGGTCAAGGAAGAAATTAAGAAAGAAATCAATGTCTTCCTAAATTTACTAAAATGAATCTACAACGTACACAAACCTGTGGGACACAATGAAAGCAGTCTTAAGAGGAAAATTCATAGCGCTAGATGCTTATATGAAAAACCTAGAGAAATCCCACACTAGAGACCTAACAGCTCAGCTGAAAGCCTTAGAACAATTAGAAGCAAACTCACCTAGAAGGAGTAGATGGCAGGAAATAATCAAACTTAGAGCTGAAATCAGTACAATTAAAACAAAAAGAACAATACAAAGAATCAATGAATCTAAGAGTTTTTCTTTGAGAAAGTCAAGGGAATAGATAAGCCCATATCCAAACTAATCAAAAAGCAGAGAGTGAGTGTCTAAATCAACAAAATCAGAAACGAATGGGGCACATAACAAGAGACCCCCATGAAATCCAAAGAATTATCAGGTCACACTTGAAAATCTATATTACACAAAAATGGAAAACCTAGAAGAAATGGACAGCTTTCTGGACAGGTTTCATTTACAAAAATTAAATGAAGACCAGATTATTTACACAAACAGACCTATAACCCTATAAGATATTGTAGCTGTCGTTAAAAGCCTCCCAAGTAAAAAAGGCCCAGGGCCAGATGATTTCAGTGCAGAATTCCACCAGACATTCAAAGAATTATTACCATACTGTTCAAACTATTTCACACAGTAGAAACTGAAGGAATATTGTCAAATTCCTTTTATGAAGCCACGATAACCCTAATACCAAAACCACTCAAAGACACAACAAAGAAGGAGAACTACAGACCAATTTCGTTCATGAATATTGATGCTAAAATTCTCAACATATTTTTTGCAAACCATATACAACAATATATAAAAAATATCATTCACCATGACCAAATAGGCTTCATCCCTGAAAAGCAGGGTTGGTTTAACATACAAAAAACTGTAAATGTCATCCATCATATGAACAAATTGAAGGAAAAAAAACACATAGTCATATCCTTAGATGCTAAAAAAGCCTTTGACAAAATCCAACACTCCTTTATGTAAAAACCCTGGAGAGATCAGAAATACAGGGAAAATACCTAAATATAATAGAGGCGATTTACAAGAAGCCAACAGTGAACATCAAATTTAATGGAGAAAAACTCAAAGCAATCCCACTAAAATCAGGAACTAGACAAGGATGCCCTCTCTCCCCTTATCTATTGAAAGGGTTCTCAAAGTTTTAGCTAAAGCAATAAGAGAACTGAAGGAGATTATGGGGATACAAATTGGAAAAGAAGAAGTGAAGCTATCTCTATTTGCAGATTATATGATTGTATACGTAAGTGACCCTCAGAATTCTAACAGGAAACTCCTACAGCTGATTAACACCTTCAGCAACGTTCCAGAACACAAGATTAACTCAAAGAAATCAGTATACCTTCTATACACTAAAGATAAAAGGGCAGAAAAGAAATAAAGGATATATCACCCTTTTTAATAGCGGCAAATAGCATTAAATATCTTGGAGTAACTATAACCAAAGAAGTAACAGATCTATTTGACAAAAATTTTAAGTCACTGAAGAAAGAAACTGAAGAGGATATCAGAAAATGGAAAGTTCTCCCATGTACCTGGATAGGTAGGATCAACATAGTGTAAATGGCAATTCTTCCAAAAGCAACCTATAGATTCAATACACTGACCATCAAAATCCCAACACAATATTTTACAGACCCTGATAGGACAATACTCAACCTCATATGTAATAACAGGAAAGCTAGGAATGCCAAAACAATTTTACCCCCCAAAAAAAAGAAACTCAGGAGGCATCACCATCCCCAACTTCAAGTTATCTTATAGGGCTACAGGAATAAAACAGCCTGGTACTGGCATAAAGCTAAGCAAGACAACCCAGCATGAGGAATAGGTTCCCGAAAGTGAGCTAAAGCCTTAGTGACAGCTCTGTTCCTATTGTTAGGTGTCCTATAATAGACCAAACACACAATAGTCACATATATGTAGAGAGCCTAGATTGGTCCTGGGCAGGCTCCCTGCTTGTTGGTTCAGATTCTGTGAGTTCCTATGAGCCCAAATTAGTTGTTCTTGTGGGTTTTCTAGACCCCTACAGCTTATACAAATCTCCTTCCTTCTCTTCAGTAAGATTTCCTGAGCTCCACCTAATGTTTGTCTGGGAGCTCTGCATCTGTTTTCATTAGTTACTGATGAAGGTTCTCTAATATCAATCTAGGAGTATTACAGAAAATATCATTAGACATAATTACTTTGACATTTTTTCTGCAATCATGTTTGATTCTTTTTTTAAGTTCCTTATTTATTTTTCTCATACAAAAGACACTTGAACAAATAAATAGAAATTGGTATATGTCATATTTAGAAATGACCAGTGACCAATTTCTTAGTATTCCTCAATGAAGTATACTAATAAAATCTTCAGAAGCACTCATCTTTCCCACAACCCACTTTTTTGTTTGTTTAAAAAAAGTCAATTCTTTTAATTCTTTACAATTTTTAACAATGAATTATCAAAATAGTAATCTAACATTACTCAGACAAAGACATTTAAATGAAAAGTCTTTAAAATACATGTGTGAACAAACACAAACATTATGATGTTGCTCAGAAACCTGAACTAATGAATAATACAAGATTAATTTCCTAGGTGACACATCATAATTCTCCAGAAGTGTGACTAAACATTAAAAGCCAAAACAGTACATCAACATGCAGTCAGAATCCTATGAAAGTCACAAGGCATTGGGACTCAGTGATGGAATTTACAATTCAGCCTCTTCACGGTAGAAGATGTTGCTTTACAATGGATGTAGATCATGTTCCCCTCCAGAGACACACACATATCACTGCCGCTGAGGTCACAATTTGTGATAATTTAGGAATCCAAACTTAGCTGCAGAGAAGGTTTCTCCAGTAGGAATTTGAAGACAGACAGTATAAATGGGAGTTGAGTGGAACTTGCCTGCAATCATTGTTTATTTTCCTTTAAGGCTACAGAAAATCTGAGCATAAGCAAGGAAATTAAATCTCATAATAAAAATATTCCTACAAGTAGCCAAAACATCCAGTCAGATTCCACAGGGAGAGTGTGCTGTCTCATCTTCTATTCTGAGGGTGTACTCTGTGAATCTGCAGGGTTAGGATCAATTCTTTCTGGATATAGTAGCTTCTCACAAACTGCCTCCTTGATTGGTAAATATTGTGATATTTCGTTAGGTTCTGTGAAGAAGGAAGGTGGAACATGCATTAGATTAGCAATCTCTCATGATGTGTATTCTCATAGCATGTAGGTCTTGTCAGCCTCATGGTAAAGTCTTGTGTCATTCATTCTGATAAATACCCCATCAGTTCTCAAGAAAAACTGCAAGAGCAGAAAAATAGCTGGAAGGCATTACTCTAATTTTCACACTCAAACTGGAAACTCCATAATCAAGTAATTCATCCTCAAACAGGAGAATCTCTTCAAAAATTTTTATCTGTTCTCTGGCTTTCAATTTCTCTGTATCCATTTGATCTGTTGTTAGTACAACCTTTTACTTAAGATATTTTCCAAGTAACATTCCTTTATAATCTGTTGTATAGGTCCAATCATATGGTTTAATAACTTCTTTGGAGTGTTCACTCTCTGTTCTACTCCCCTACCACTCTTCAGCACAGGCTACTTTAAGCATTCCTTGGTAGTTGTTTGCACATCTTAGTGCATCTGTAGCATTGAACTCAATTCCAAAGCCAGAGCCATGCTGGATCCTTAGAATGTTGTCTCCAAACATCTTTTCAGGGAGGGACAGCATATACAACTCCTCAGCTAACTTCTCCACATCCGCATACTTCATGATGTGGGTCTTGGATGCTGTCAGCTTCCAAGATCTGAAGGAGAAGTCCTGGTGGCTGCTCTGGAAGCCATGGATCATCATGGCAGAGCAGGAGCCCCAGAGTCACTCAGAGCAAGTACTGGCGACAGTAGAGTGTGTGGAATATACTCTTTGGTAGCAGTGAAAACTTTACAGCTATATTGGAAATTAACAAGACAGTTTCTTAGAAAATTGGAACCCAACATACCTCAAGACCCAGCTATACCACTTTTGGGCATATAACCAAAGTATGCTTAGTCAACCGCGAAGATACTTGCTCAACTACATTTATAGCGACTTTATTTGAAATATCCAGAATCTGGAGATAACCTTGCAATGGAATTAAGGTATTAGTTGGGAAAGCGTAGAGGCATTTTTCTGAGGTACCAGGATCTGGAATGGGGCATAGCCAGACCCCATTGAGACCCGGGGCACACAAACCTCCCTTCCTGTTTTGTTCGTACATTCTCAGGGAGCAGATCAGCAGCCCAGCATGGGACAACTCCACTCTCCAAGAATTGTCTTAAGGTTCAATTTGTATCACAAGTGTTTATATACTCTTCAGTAAATATTAATCCTTTATATGATATATTACAAGTAAATATTTGTGCAATACAACCTAGATGTCCTTCAACCAAAGAATTTAAAGAAAATGTGGCATATTTACACAGTATTTAATTTTTCAGCTGTTAAAGATAATGACATTATGAAATTTAAAGGCAAATGGATGATACTGGAAAATAACCATTCTGAGAAAGGTATCCCAGACCTAGAAAGACAACTATGGCACATACTCACATACAAGTTAATGTCAGCTATAAGAATAACCATAAGCAACCACATATCCAGAAATGCTTAGGTCACAAGGAATGCTCAAGAACTATTTATGGTTCTCCTTGGGAAGGGGGAATAGATCTCATGAGTATACTGGGGTGAGTGGGGATGGGAACATGAGGGTCTGGTTGGGGGTGAATAGAGAAGGAGAGTACTGAAATGAATGACTGGAAAGAAGGGGCATTTAGGGGTTAGGTAGAAACCTGGTGCAAGGGAAATTCCAATAATTACACAAGGGTGACCCCAGCTGAAATTCTTAGCAATAGTGGATATGTAGCCTGTACTGACCATCTCCTGTGACCAGGCAAGACTTACAGTAGAAAGATTAGGATGCCAGCCCAGTCACACAATCTTTGGCCTACAGTCTGCCCTATCTATGGGATTTGACAGGGTTGGAGGAAGGGCACATAAGCAATGGCAGAGAGATTGTACAATTGGCCAGCCAATAACTTTTCAGTCTCAGTCCCATGCCATGAAAGGGAGCCCGTCCTTGATACTGACTGGAGTGTGAGGAGGACCAAGAGGCTGGATGACCTAGAGACTTAGGATAGAATCAAACACAATAGGGGGCAGGGCCGGGATTGTAAGTAACAAACCCAGGAGTCAGGTTCTGGAAGGGCCATATCTCAGGGTAACTCTAACCAAAGAAGTAAAAGGCCTGTATGACAAAAAATTCAAGTCATTGAAGAACAAAACTGAAAAAAAAAATCAAAAGATGGAAAAATCTCCCAGCTCATGGACTGGTAGAATTAACATTGTGAAAATGGACATGCTTTTTTTTATCCAAGAGTTTATTATTTTTTCTCCAAGAGTTTAATATTATTTTTTATTTATTTAGAAGTTTTTTCTTTTAATTTTACATACCAACCACAGTTCCCTTTTCCTCTACTTTGTCAAAAAGAATCCACATCATGTGAGAAAAAAAAGACAGCTAAAACAATCCTGTACAATAAAAAACTTCCAGAGTTATTGCCATCCCTGACTTTCAAGCTCTGATACAAATCTACAGCAATAAAGATAGCATGGTAATGGCATTTAAAAAAAAACAGATGCATCAATAAAAGTGAACTTAAGATCCAGACATACATCCACAAACTTATCTACCTGATTTTGAACAAAGTAGCAAAAATTATACAAAGAAAAAAAGAAAGCATATTCAATAAATGATGCTGGCATAATTGGATGTCAGCAAGTAGAAAATTAAGATAGATCCATATATATGTATATATCGTATATATATATATATATATATCAATCACCATGCACAAAACTCAAATCCAAAAGGATCAAAGACCTCACATAAACCATTGAACTGAACCTAACAGAAGAGAAAGTGAGAAACAACTGTGAATGACTTGGAAAAAAAGACAACTTTCTGAATAGAACACCTGCAGCACAGACACTAAGAGCAATTAATAAATGAAATCTTGTGAAAATTAAAAGCTTCTTTAAGTCAAAGAACATGTCAATAGGACAAAATGGCAACAAACAGAATGAAAAAGATCTTCACCAATGCCTACACTCAACTGAGAACTGATCTCCAAAATATTTTTTAAAAGTCAAAAAACTAGATATTAAAACCCAAATAATATTTTAAATGTGATACAGATCTAAACAGAGAATTCTCAATAGAAGAATATCAAATGCCAGAAAAATACTTACAGACATGTCCAGCATCCTTAGCCATCAAGAAAATGCAAATCAAAAGAGCTAAAAAATATTTTTACTAATTTTCTGAAAAATTTTAGGTGTATTTTGATCATATCTTTAAAATTATCAATATCTATATAATGTTTTTATATAGCTGACCACTGGATCACTTTAGCAGTGGCCACATTCTTAAAAAAAAAAAAAGAAAAAGAAAACTAACTCTATTTCCCAACAACTATCAATCACTAATAAATTTTCAGTTAGGGGCTTGGTTTTATTTCCAGTCACTCTTTCCATAACAAGATTTGGCTCAGCTTGAGCTCATACATATCCTGTGTATTCTGTCATAATCTGTTGTGGATGCTAATGAGAAAAAATGATAGCTACAGAGAAACATTGAATAATAGAAATTAAATCAGCCTGTATACTTTAAAGATGTACTGGCCTCAGAATAGAAACCAGGATATGTGTTACATTGCAGAAAAGGTTTTGCTTTTGTTTCCTCAGGAGAAAGAAAGTTATGGATACAACTAAAATTGATAAAGTTTTTATTTTAACAAAAAGGACCTTTTAATTAGAAGAGATGATACTTCATCAAACAATGTGACCATTCAATTTAAACTAAATTAAAAGACTAACAATCTCTCTTCATTTGATCAGATATAACTTTCCCAAAGATAAACATCCCAAAATTAAGGTTGGAGAAGAGTTTTGGTTTTATCTTTTCAGGAGAATGAAGGCATCCATATAAGAAATCTCAATTGGATAAATGAGACATGAAGCAAAAGAATAAATAATCCAAAAAATATCTTAAGAAAGATAGTAAATTGCCCTATTAGTACATCACATCTCTGACAGGATAAATTCTCATAAATCTTCTAAATTGTTTGTTTCTACTTTTCTCAACAGAAATATAATACAAATGGTCTTTTAGTAGTCCCAGTCCAATTAAAAGCTTATTTCCTGTTTCCAGCAATACTGAACTATCATGATTCTTTTTTTTTCTGTCAATTTGATTACTGAGTACTTCATAAATGGAATTATATAGTATTTATTCTATTGTTAATGGTTTACTTTTACCTAGCATAATGTCTCTAAATTGTATTCATGTTATAGCATAAATCAGAATTTTCTCTTAAAGTTGGATATGGATATTAATATGTAAGTATTGATATGTAAGTATGTTTGACTTATTCTTTTGCCCATTTGTGGTTGTTTGAATGTAATTACCCCCCACAATTAGGATATGTTGCTTTGTTGGAGGAAGTGTGGTCCTGTTGGAGGAAGTTTGTCTCTGTGGGGATGGATTTTGAAATCTTCTGTGATTAAGCTTTGCTTGGTATGGACACAGACAATTTCTGTTGCCTGCAGATCAAAATGCTCCTTCTCCAGTACCATACCTACCTATACTGTATGCCATCATGTTTCTCATCATGATGATAATGGAGCAAACATCTGAAACCATAAGCTAGCTTCACTTAAATATATTTCCATTATAAAAGCTGCTGTGATCATGGTATCTTTTGTAGCAACTGAAACCTTAAGACACCATTAAAATCATTAGGTTGATAATGTCTTGCTTTGCATTTAAATCATTGTTGTAAGTAAATATGAGTATAAATATCTAGAACATGATTTACTTCATATTATCTATGGATATAATGTAGAGTTGTTTTGCTTTACATTTCTGGGAAAATGTATGCCTATTGCTCAAAGATGCCAGAAAGAACCAGATGCCCTAAAATGGGTATTACAGATGGTTATGAGGCACCATTTGGGTGTTGGAACCTGAATCTTCTAGAGTAGAAACCAGTGCTTTTAGCTGCTGAGTCTCCTTTCCAGCCTTCTATTATGGCTTTATAATCCATTCTTCTTTTCCATATATAATATTCCATATATAATCCATATTATATCTTCAAGTGATATAAGTACTTTGGCATTATCAGCTCTTGGTTTAGATTCCACTTTGTTTGCTAACGAAAATGGCTTGAAATCATTCATTGAATCCATCAAACCCTGGTAATAATTCAACAACCAATTATAGAATTGCAATTTTTACTTTAAAAAATTGAAATAAGAGTAATTTTAAAGTATCCTATTAGAAATTAATGCTTCTCAGAATCTCAATTTCCTTATAGAGTATACTCCAAACTGGCAAGTTTTGTTAAATGATTCAACTACATTCAGCCTAGATATTAACAAAGGAATTGTGTGTGTGTGTGTATGTGTGTGAGTGTGCATGTGTGTGTGTAAAATTCTAGTCATTTGTAAGGAAAAATGTACTTTGCAGAAAGTATATTGATCTGGAAAGTATTATTTTAAGTGCTCTGACCTCATGAAAATTAATATTACATGTTCTCCCATATATAAATTCCAACTTTTAATACACAAACATATCCACATTGATAACACACACATCGTCTATGATAATAAACTCTGAAATCAAAAGGGAGGATAAGATTGTGGAAGATATTGAGAAAGAAAAGAACACACTGAGGATGAAAGTGAACAGGTGTCTTCAGGGAGGAACACAAGACATGCCTTGCAGAGGAATAGGGAGAAAAGGAAAAAAGAAGAATAAACAAAAACAATTTTTGATTGAAAATGCCATAAGGAAACCCAATACTTAGTGTGGTGATTAAATAACAAATATAGTTGAAGGAAACGTTTAGTGAGTAAATAAGGATATGAATCTAAATTCTCTAATTCCACATAAGCCAAAGCACATGCTGTATATTCTGGTGTTTCTAGGATGAAAGGGGAGGCAGACACAGAAAACAGGAGAATCCCTGTACACTTCCAGTCTGACATACACAGCAATGAACAACAGACATACCTATTTCAAAAAAAGTTTGTAGGAGAAGTTGTTCATTGACCTCCATCTTCACATCATGGCACTTATATGCTGCTGGCAATGACACATACCGACACTCATATACATATACATACATCATATAAAACATTAATAAAGGAATAAAAATAAACTAATAAATAAATATAAGAAACAATTATATTTGTGCCATTAAAATATTTAATGTAATTACAATTCTTTTAAAGTATTTGTGTAACTATTGGAATGAATAAATAAAAATGAGAAAAAGATAAGCTGTGTGGGGAAAGGAATCATTTTTATTTCACAAACAAATTAATATCTTATTGCTACAATAAATACAATTTAACATATAGAAAACAAGAACTTATGTTTGCACATTCAATGATTACTTTTATATCCCTACTACACTTATTTCTGATAATACCAGCTAAGAGTAATTGCATAAAGATAAACATTTTTAAATTCCTTAGAGTTTTTTTCTTCATGACAACTTGGCTGTATCTAACATTTTTCTCAAGGCATCCTTGACATCTTTGTTTCTTAAACTGTAAATCAAGGGGTTCAGCATTGGGATGACTACAGTATAGAACACTGACACTACTTTGTCTCTTTCCAGGGCATAACTAGTGCTTGGCCTGGAATAGATGAATAGAATTGAACCATAGTACAGGGTGACAGCTGTCAGGTGAGAACCACATGTGGAAAAGGCCTTAAGGCGGCCCTGGGTGGAGCGGATCTTCAAGATGGCTGCAATGATGAACAGATAGGAGGCCAAAATAAGCACAGTAGGAGTGATGACATTAGAGGCCAATATGAAATACAGCACAGCTTGGTAGGTCTCCTTTACATCACACGCCAACTTCACCAGAGGGGGCAGATCACAGAAGAAGTCATCAATGGTATTGTCTCCACAGAAGCTCAGGGTAAATGTCTCACTGGTGATAATAGTGGAGTTTACAAAACCACCAAGGTAGGAAGCTGCGACAAGACAGGCACATAGCCTTGGAGACATAGCCTGGGAATAAAGTAAGGGGTTGGAGATGGCCACATAGCGATCATAAGCCATGGCAGCTAGTAGGTAGCACTCACTGTAGGCCAGGCCAGCAGAGAAGAAAAACTGAGCCAGACAACCAGCAAAAGAGATGCTTTTGTCTTCAGAGATGCATGTTATCAGGATTTTGGGGGCATAGACAGAAGAATACCAGAGATCCAGGAATGAGAGGTTTCCTATGAAGAAATACATGGGTGTGTGGAGTCTGGAATCAGTACAAATAAGAGAAATCAAGGAGATATTCCCTAGGAGACTGATGATGTAAATGATGAGGAAGATGAAAAAGAGTACCCACTGTAGTACCTTGTCTCCTGTGAACCCTAAAAGGATGAATTCCTTCACCCCAGTAACATTTTTTTCATTCATTATTGTGGTGTTTGTGGTATTATCTGTAAAAGATTAAATTATGACAAAAATGTCACTAAATATTTTCTCTATTACTTGTCTTCTACAAACTAGAAAGTAAAAACACTGAGTTCATAAATATTATTCATTATGAGATACATGTGTCGTGAACTGAGTGCCATTACTATGCATCCCATGTTGCATGCAGAGGTCATTTACCAAACAAATAATGTCACTTACATTTTTACCCCAATGTCTCCATCTTTATGAATTTGTGTATTGTCTTTTTATTTCAAAACTTATATTTTTTTACTTTGAACATCATAAGACATTGATAGTTGGTTTCACAAAGAAATTAAAGTACTCCATAAATGACTTCATTGTTAAAATAATTGATAGTCATATCTGAAAAGGATGCTATTTTATTTTTCTTTCTCCAAGGGCAAAAATAAAATACTTATAAATGGGTTTATTCACATTTCAGCCCTGGGATTATTAATTATTTGTTATGAATGCTATACAATATACACAAGTACTTGCATATATAGTACAATAAGATCTAGCTGTACACTTTAGAGTGCATAATGCCTTAGCTTGGCTATTCCAAGAAAGTAAGGTTTATTCTAACAGAGTAGGTAAAGGTTTATTAGACTGAATTAGTGCAGGGAAAACGTAAATTAAAGACTAGTTTAATTGAAATTAGATTTATTGATAATAAAGTTTTATCCCTACAATCTAGTCTCTTTGGCATGAGAAGGTATTCTGCAGGCTATGGAAAGAGAAACCCAGAGACCAACCCAGCCATAAAACCCTCCAACTACAAACTATCCTACCTGTTAGATGTTCTGGGGGCAATGGTGGCACGGAACTTGTGGAAATGGCCAAATAATATCTGATTTAATTTAAGACTCATTCCACAATAGGCAGACCTTGTCCAAATCTGCTTGGATGGCCAAAAATCAGACCCTAGATAGCCCAGAAACCTAGGCTTATAAAAAAATAACTAGTCTTAAAATTATGATTCCTAATGATATTCAGCTATACACATAGATCAGTGCCTTGTCCAGTCATCATCAGAGAGGCTTCCTGTACCAGCAGATGGAAGCAGATGCAGAGATCCAGAGCCAGACATTAAAGAGAGAAAGAGAGAGAGAGAGAGAGAGAGAGAGAGAGAGAGAGTCTAAATTGAAGAAGGGGAGGAATAACTGTAGGATTCAGAGAGAACGGAAGACACCAGAGGAACATGGTTCATCAAACCAAATAAGCAGAGCTCACAGAGGCTAAACTGGCAAGCATAGGCCAATATGGATATACATTAAGTCCTCTGTGGATATATTATGGCTGTTAGCCTGATGTGTTTGTGGATGACCTAACAATGAGAGCAGGTGTAACTCTGACTCTTTTGTTCACTATTAACACATTCCCTCCTGTTTGCTTGCTCTAGTTGACCTCAATATTAGGGCTTTGCTTTGTCTTACTGTATCTTGTTTTGTCCTGTTTTGCTGTCATCTTTTGGATCTTTTCTGAAAAAGTAGGAGAGAAGGAATAGATTTGGGAAAGAGGGAAGGTGGCAGGAAGCTAGGAGAAGTAAAAGAAGGGGAAACTGGGGAGGGGATGGGGGATGTGGAGGAGGGAGGCTATAGGGAGTGACTGGGAGGAGAAAGGGAGGGAGAGCAAGGGGATACATGAAAAAAAAAGACTTTATTTTCTAAAAATAAATAAATAATTAAAAAGAATCTATTTTCAATAAAGAAATAAGAGCAAAGTTAAGACAAAACATTTATTGATAAGAGCTCAGATTATTTTGTAATGTGACTTTTAGCTTTTTTCTACCTAGCAAAATAATCAGATTTATTTTTAGCCCTTTGCCTAGTCTTTTTTGTAATATTTCATTTGGGATTTTATTCACACTCCAAAGGCATTAGCTCAACTATTTTCATAGCAGCATTATTTGTAATAGCATGAACCTGGAAGCAACCTAGATACCCCTCAACTGAAGAATGGATTAACAAACTGTGGTACATCTACACAATGCAGTACTACTCAGCAGTAAGAAAAAATGATTTAAAAAAAGTAACAAGTGGTTTTGCAATGTACTTGAACAGCTTTATACTCCCATCAGCAGTGGGCATTCTATTTGTGTTAGAACCTTGCTATAAGCACCCAGGAGCCAGTCTGGAGGCTTATGATGCTGTTTCACTGTGCCTTTAAAAACATGTCACTGAGAGTCTTGACATGTACTTGGGTCATCTCTGCACTTCTCAGATAAGAAGTCTTTTATTCCTTGTTTGAAGTTTTTTTTTTTTTTTTTTTTTTTTCTTTTTTTTAAATATTTATTATTTGGTGATTTTACATCATGCACCCCATCAAACTCAGAATTTTTTTTTCCTTTATTTTGTATTTATTAAAAAAAAACACACAGTAAAAAGAATTTAAAATGTGGAAGAGTTAACAATAACTATATAGAGGATAAGAATGATAAGCATGGCTTATCAAGGGTAGACATACAAATAAGATTGCTACACCTATATTTTCTTTGTGTTCATCTTTCCCTCTGAATTTTTTTTTTTTTTCCA
>PVIH01014527.1:30345-53519 GCA_004025045.1 Sigmodon hispidus | reverse complement strand
TCAGAAACACCCTGGACTGACCCTTTGGATCCCACTCCACCTAGAGGAACACCTGACTCACTCTTGAGGGAGGAGGGAAAGAACTGGATTTGGCCAGAAGTGGAGACTGATCTAAGCATTACTGGGTCAGTGGGACCATGGGACTGTCTGCTCCCTGCCCAGGGAGGGGATGGGGAGTTGCAGAGGAAAAAAATGACCAGATGTGTTGGGAGGGGGAAGAGACCTTGAATAAGGATATACATGGATGAAAATAAAAAAAAAATTCAGAGGGAAAGATAAACACACACAAAAAAAGAAAACTCCTCACATGAACGTCCACAGGCCAATAAAATAGAAACCCTTCTCACTGATAACCTCCTCCTAGATGATTTTATATTTTGTCAAAGTAGATAATCAAAATTAACCATTCATCTATTCCAAATGGGAGTATGCACTCTTAATTAAATGCTTTTGAACAGGATAATTGCAGCATTGTGAGAAAGCACTTTAATCTCTATCACAGGTAAAGAAAGCAATATTAAAATATGTAGGCACTATTTCCAGGAAATGTCAGCTTTTGAACCCATTATTCTGAGCAATAGTAATCAAATGCTGGCTATTTATACTAACTGATCAAGCTTAAACTTTTATACAATCTTGTGAAAAATAGATGAAGGACACTAGATAAAAAAAATCATGTAGTCATGTGAAGGTCAGTGAAGCTAGGAAAGAAAAACTTTTAGAGATTGAAAAACTAGATCCTGAGGATCACATGACTACATGATTTTTTTCATTTAGCGTCCTTCATCTATTTTTCACAAGATTGTATAAAAGTTTAAGCTTGATCAGTTAGTATAAATAGCCAGCATTTGATTACTATTGCTCAGAATAATGGGGAGCTAAGAAGGTAATCATTGTTGTCACTAATTAAAAAACTTGTGATGTCACAAACTTACTCTGCAATAGTTTCCTGTTGCTATCTAGAAATTCAGTTAGTGAAAGCTTTCATGAGAGTCAAGAAAGCAGAAAAATAGGTTTAAAGAAGCAGTTAGCCAATATATTGTCAGTCCTGTGAACTAACAGTAGGAATCTCGACTATAGGCTGTTTTTAACCAGCACTGTTGCAATTGATGAAATGACCTTTTTTAGTGAGATATTTCTTCTTCTTTCACATTTTATTTCTGTTATTGATTTGAGGGAAGCAGATGATCGGTAGCTTATCATGATGTAATAGTATTGAAATGAACTGGAACTGATGTTGCTATGATTCTGTGATCAGGTCATGTACATTAAGTTATATTCATGTTTGATAGGAGGTAATATAATTGGATGATATTTACCACCATAGTTTATCATGGTTTTTATTTCTGTATCCAATAGTATGATAGTTGAGATGTTCTGACCACCAACCTCAATAATATTTTCTAGTTATCACTCTATCACTTCCTTTCACCATAATAGACTCTCATTGCAGATCTGTATTGTTTCTATAATTAGAGAAAAATGTAGTTTAATGCTGCTGTCCATGAATGAACTCTGCAATCCTTATAGAGAAAATAGAGGGAAAGTGGTGGGTGTATTACTAATCTTGCTTGAAATATGTTTTGATATTGTAAATATGTAATTAGAATTCTAAAATACTGGGTTAAAATTTATTTCTGAAACCTATACTCTGACATGAAAACTGAGATTTTTCATTGGACTTCTATAAGACAGGATCAGAAATATCTATATCACATGGGTATTAGATGAATGAAATTAAAATCATGAGCTATAATTGTTAATGCTTTTGGTTGCCTTCCCTTCTATAAATGAAAGATATCCATAGATACCCCATTTCTTGCTGAAATTTTGAATTGCTGAGGTCATAAAGCACATCCCAAGGCTGCTACAGCTTAATCACACGAAACTGACCTTAAAAGACACTTGTAGAACCATCTCACTTCTTCCATGTAAAACATCTTAGAATAACATTAGTGGTTAAACTAAAGGTCTCTGATTCATTCCCTTGTTTTAAAGTAGGAAATTCTTTTAATGGCTCCACATTGAAAAAAAAATCCTTTTTGCCTTCTTTTTTGAGGTAAAGGTGAGATAAAATGGAATATTTTTGAAATTGCATTTTTCATATACAACAAACATAAATACTATGTAATAATTAAAAGAAGTACTTTAATAAAGGAATAATAGGCTAAAAATTGTTTTCTACCACAAATGATGAAGATGAACAAAAATGGATCATCTTTTAAAAATTAATTTAAAAGATAAATCTACTTGTTTGAGAATTTCACGTGTACAGTGTATTTTCATCATATCTACCCCATGCCATTTATCCTCTTCTCAACGTAATAGTTGCTTCTTTTTTTAAAGCTGCATGTAAGCTTAAAGTGTGTAATACCATCTGATGGAACATGAGCAACCCACCAGAGGCCACAGCTTCACAGAAAACTGATTCCTCCTTTTCCAAAAGACAATAGCTTCTTGAAACACAGCTAGAATTAAAATCCATGAGCTCTTAACCAATTTGTGTTGAAATTTTGACTGGTTTGATCTGCTGTTCACAGCCACAGTGGCTATAAGTTCATGAATGCAACACATTTGTCATAACCAGTGGAAATTATTTTTAGCTGTCTTCATAGGCCTTTGTTGTCTGATTCACAGTTAAAGCTGCTTTAATCTATGAGAATTAGGATAAATATTAGGAAAACAGATTAATACTATATCAATTTAGCAGTAGTTGGTTCTTCCATAGGCTATGTGCTTTTCCCAGTCACAGGATCTTTGTCAAATTTAAATGACTTTCATGTGGAATCAGCCTAAAGCCCAATCAGAAAGCCATTGGTTATTCCTGTTACATTCATGGCATTATCACACAAAATTACACAAAAGGGCATATCTTTCCGGGCTTGTCATTATTGTAGCTCATAGTGCTCATAAATGAGCTAGACAATTGATGTTTTTTTCCCTCCTATCAGATTATAAAGCAACTGCTAGTATTATAAAAGCTAATCAGCAGTGAAAAAGATCAGTAACACATTTATTTCTCTGAGTTTGATGGCATAAGTGTATGGTGTATTCAAAAACTGGATCTTGTCATAAAGTTACGATGAGAGACCAGAAACAATGGCAACAGCCTATAATGATTTGGGGTCTCAGAGATCCCAGATGAACAGCTGTAAGGGAATGTTTCACACCTGGCACTTAACTTCTTTTTACCAGACAACCTGTGGCTTCTGGAGGAGGCATTGTCCTTTGTACAGGTTATACCAATTAAACAATTTTTTAAAAAGAATCTCATGCAATATTTGATTTCCATGTATTTTTCACTCAGCATCTTTAGTTTTAGTTATGTGTCCTCTAACTACATCCCTCCCTTCTAGTACTATCCTATCTTCTCCACTTAAACCTTTCTGCCTTATGGAACTGTGGGCCTTTGATACAATGAAATGAAAATTTGAGTTTTTCTTGTGGTCTTTCTCTAGGATATACATAACGCCCAGGGCAATGATATAGAAAACATGAAATGGACGTAACCTCAGCAGGACTCTGCCAAATACCACAGACTCCTCAAAACTCCATATATTTCATTTATACAAAAAAAGAAAGAGAAAGAGAGAGAGAGAGAGAGAGAGAGAGAGAGAGAGAGAGAGAGAGAGAGAGAGAGGGAGGGAGGGAGGAAGAGAGAGAGAGGGAAGAAGAAAGAGTAGAGAAAAAAAATCTGAGAATCATTGAGTCTTGAGGAGCCTAAGGAATAAATGTGTGGTGGCCTCCTGGGAGTGATCTTGGAAAAAATATAAAGAATAAAAGCTAAGCAAATCTAAATAAGGTGTGTGCTTCAGGTCACAATAATATATTCACATTAGTTCATGATTTCTGAAAATGAGCCACCGTAAGCCTAGATGCAGACAGCAGGAGAGAACAAGTAAGTGAACATAGACTCTGTTACTCTATTGTCTTCACAGTAATGATAAAGCAACTACTTCTTTTAAAGTCATTGTTATTCTTCTTTATTCCTTCAAATTCAACCTATTCCCATAAGAAACCTAACCTTGTACACAGTTGGTAAGCTCTGTATATCCCCTCCTTCCCACTAAAGGTTGGCCTCTTCCTTTATTCTATATCTAATAGCACAACACTTCAATAGACAAAATGTTCCTCAAAAGAAAGGATATGATCTTTCATTAACATATCCTCGTGCTTCCGTACTAAAAAATGAATCATAGATAATTCAACACTCAATGAGTAGAGTAAGTGAAAATAATTAAAGATTTATGCTAGAATAAATGAATTTTAATAATTTTCACATGAACTAGGAGGCTAAGTAGGTGGCATTAGGTGTGATTTTAGACATAATGTTAGGAAAATGATGACAAAGGTCATTTATATATTACATTACTGATAAAACATTTACTCAAATAATTTGTTTGAGGGATAATGTTTCTATTTAGGGTTTGAGGTCAACACATAGGTATATCTTCATTTAAAAGACAAGAATTTTCTCACCTTTATTGGTTCTATGAGAATTTTATATATTTTGGTTTTATTCATGTTACCCCAACTCCCCAGATCTACCTCTTTTCTTTACACACTCAACTTTGTGTCCTCCTTTAAAGGGCATTAAGCAGAGTTTGTGTTAATACTCCCAGATGTGTGACATTTCCTTGGAGGATACTCAGCCTACAAGAACCACACCTTTAAAAAATCTTTGTGCTTGGCAAACACATCCTACGAATATACTATGTATATAAACTTTATTGAATGAATTGTAAAACAATAAATACAACAATAACTACCATTTAGTGGAGCTATGTACCATATAGTGTACTAGTTGCTAGTTAACATTTTAAAATAACCAGTGTATACATACAATATCCTTGGGTTAAAATTACTATTAGTATTAGCATTTATATTATAAATAAAAAACTTGAATTGGAGACATTAAGTACTTTATTTTGTTATCTATGGAGAGTCTTTCATATGCCAATTATTGGATATTCAACTGAAAGGGTAAAAAATACATATGGTTAAAAAAATGGTCCTGCTGAACCTACTAATTTAGACTTTTATAAGGAAAGTTGAATTACTTCTACATTTTCCATTGTAGGAATAAAAAAACAAATTTTTTAAATCGTTTTTTTTGAAACAGCATATTTTTTTTTGAAACAGTGTAGGTGAGCATTCAACAAATACCAAGTGATAACTGTATGACCTATGTAGGATTTCTGAGAGAAGGCAACATTTTATTAATCATCTTAGGTTTGACTTTAGATAGAGATAGACTGGGGTACTATATGTCTATCGTACTGGAGAACAGGCCTCGATCTAGAGTCATGGCTTTTGGGCCTCGAAGGCCAAGTGTTCAGGGCATGGCCAGAGGGCTAGTTGAAGATCAGGTGGATGTTGGATGGCTTCCTGTTCTCTGTCCAGATCTTGACTGGTGGACCTGGCCAACTGAGTTTCAGCCAGATGGACCAGTTTAGCTTTCTAAGAACAGCACAATTGTTTAATCTCTTGTATCATTGAGTTTCCTTCTTGAACACCCTAAATAAATATGCCCTTTTATATCAGTTGCCCATAATTTGCATTAATAATTCTATGGCTGGTATTTTTGTTACTTTAACTATTCACTATCATGCTGCCTCTTGTAAATGGAAAATTCCCATCTTTTCTTGGAAGATTATAGAAAGGATTAATAATGGGTAGTAAGCATGGAGAACATGATAAACATTTGATAAATTGTTAGAGCCATTTTATTATGAACCTGGCAATTTAGAAATAAGTACAGTAGAAAATAAAAAAAAAATATGTTGAAGGCTAGCTTTTAATATGTGTATATTTTCCTACGTTTTATTTAAAATTTTATTTTATCCTATAAACCTGGCCTATGAAAGACATTCTCAGTAGAGTTCACATGTAGGATTTCATTTTAATTAACAGATGGTTCCACTTATCTTTTATTCATTGGACAATGTTGACAGACTGTACTAATAGTTAAATTTAGAATCCAGCAGTTAAGCTTTGATAGTCTGAAGTCTGGGCCAGAACAAAGATATGCTAATACATTTTTAATTTTCAACAGGGTTAAAACACATACAGCCTTGTATGATGGCACAGGCCTAGAAGTTGGAAAGCAGAAGTAGGAGGGCCAAAGTTAAGGTCATCCATGTCTACCTATTGAATTTGAGGCCAGGCTGGGCTACATAAATTCATATATCAAAATCAAACACCAAGCTGACCAACCAAACCAAACACGATGATTCTCCCTATACACACTCTTTCTATACTTATTTAACTCAGGGACAGACTGCCTAAGTGGGATGAAACTTGAAAATTCACTGAGTTCAGTGTTATGTCCACATCTTATACACACCTATAAGAGAAAAAAAATGATTTTTTATATTACTAGTAGTGATAGTCTTGAGAATTGTGCCTGTTATAGATTATCTTTCTATATATAATTTAAGGGGTACTATATGTCTATCGTACTGGAGAACAGGCCTCGATCTAGATCCATTTGGCTCAGAGAAATTAAGCTTAAATATAGGTATTTTAAAAAAATAATGTTTCAGATGAAGATAATTACATCATTTCTTCCTTTTTATTTCCTGCAGCACCTCAGGCATCTCTCCTTGCCTTCATTTTCATGACATATTGTTATCATTAGTTGTTACATATATATGCTGTTACATGCAAATACATGCTTATATACACATATCTACCAAATACAGCCTGCTAATTTGTATAATGTTACTTATTTTCAGGGCTGACCATTTGATACTGAATTCGCAGGTGTGCTCTTCCATTGGGAAGCCTATTTCTCCAGCAGTCAAATGTTTCTCTTCTGTCTGCCAATTCACAAATGACCACTCAGAATATTAATAAAACTTATAAATGATTGGCCTATAGATCAAGCTTGTTACTAGCTAACTCTTACACTTTGATTAACCCATATTTTGTATTTATACTCTGGTATATGGCTCATGGTTTGATATCTCATTTTCTACATATCCTGCTTCCTTTGCAGCTGGCTGGCATCTCCAGACTCCACCCTCCTTCTTCCCAGAATTTCCCTAGCCTGTTTTTCTGCCTAACCCTCTCCTGATCAGCTATAGGCCACTCATCTCTTTATTAGCCAATGAGAATAATAATATTCATAGTGTACAAAAAGATTGTTCCACAGCATTCTCCTGCTCTTACCATTCTTATTAACTTACAGTTTTTTTGTGTTGGGTTGAAGCTTTATGGGCTTTCCTCCATCCTCTTTGTTTCTCTATTACTATTGTCATGTTTAGAAAACATTCTGAAGAAAATCTTACTTTTTTTAATCCCTCAGATAGTAGAACCTGGTATTCATGTAACATTTCTGGTATCAATTTGGCTTCATTTAAGCATGTCTATTTAATTATGCCTTGATGTCTAGAAAGAATGATGTTGTTTTGAAATGGAATTTTTATAATAAGAAAATAAGTCAGGTTCTGCACATTCTAGTTGCAGCTCTCCCAAGACACAAAGATCATACAGTTTTCTTTTCAGAAAAATATGTGCTGATGGACTATAATATGCATATAAATATTATACATCATCCAGTGAATATAACTTCAAAATGTAGAAAACTTATGAGCTTCTTTTAAACAGATAATTATTAAAATTTGCAAATCATATCTTTAAATTTATTGTATAAAGTAATATAAAAATGAAAATTATATTTGGAATAAATTATATAAAATACATTTTTCTTGAGAAAATTAATTTTTCATGTATTTAATGTGTGTATATGACATATATACACACAGTTTTAAAACATAATATATAATTAAATACAAAATTATTTATAGCAATATTTTTAAGTAATTGCTTTATATAAGTTATATATAATTATATATATTATATATTATATATAGCTTATATAAAGCTATATATAATTAATGCTTATATAATTATATGCTTATATATATGCTTATATAATTATATATATTAATTATATATAGCTTATATAAAGTTATATATAATTAATGCTTAGATAAGTTATTTTTTTATCTCAACTCAGAATACTCAGTGATACAATAGTTTTTAAATGTAGCTAAAGTTTTCCCTAAAAGTTTGTATTATTTGGAGTGTTTTCTTTCTATCTGGATAATGAATTCTTGAAGATAATCAAAATTGAGACCTTGTATATGTCATATAAGAACTGTATTGCTGGACTGTGATATAGCTACAGCCTTTATTCTCCACAACTAACATGACTATAAGCCATATTGCTTATAAGTTTTAAGTTAGACAATTAGTCTTGGTAGATGTGACATAACAATGCATAGTTTAAGTGTAATTTAACATAATGTATTATTTATTAATTATTTAATATAATAATTCTGTGAAGTGAACAGCAACCTTTGATCCTTAGAGTTCTGACTACCTTGCAATCTAACTTTAGTAAATGAAAAATCAGTACATATTTTTTTGGGCAGCTATAATGGGCACTCAGTTCACACAAACCAGGTAGGGGAATATAAGGATATATAATGGGGTATAATACTAGTAGACACATAGAACAAATTAAGGAAAGTGCAAAGGAAATATAACCTAATCAGCAAGAATAAAGACTATAGGTAGAACTCTCTTAGCTAAACTCAACTCAGAAAAGGCTTCCGTGACTTCACGATGTGGTGCACCAATGCTCAGTAAAAAATTCTTTGCAAATGTTCTTTCCTTGAGCAATATAATTTCTATTAAGAATACAGGCTGAGCAACAGCTCTGAAATGATACAAAGGTTCTGTGTTTTTATGCAATTCATTATCATATGTATTCTGCATGCACTTATACATTTGTAATATGTGTACATATGCCCATGTATGTTCTAGGAGAATATGCTTTCATGATATTAGTCATAGTCTTGCATGAAAAAAGATAAAAATGTATGTAACCTTACAGCTTTATTTTTGTTGAAGCTTTTACATATAATGTATTTTATAAGTAGGTCACACAAATAAATATTGGCTAATTACAAGGAATTTGCCTCATACTCATTAAGCAAAAATGCACAAGTGATTAACTTTTATAATCATCTGTCAGGCAATGGTATGTGCTATCATACTGTAAAAAAAATGACTAAGCATTTGTAGGAGGAGGAGCACTAGATTATGAGTGGGGTGTAAGCACCATTTCTTAGTGTTAATGACATTTGATGAGTTTCTCCTGAAAAGGAGGCTGATGGCAGCAGGGCAAGGAGCAGTTTTTACAGTTCACAGCAGCTAGAGCGAAGGATCCTTATGTGAAAATGTTTAGGGCAAGCTTGCTTTTATGTACCAGACTTTTCAGTCTTTCAGAATGCCTTCAATTGAAATAGCTTACATTGGAGGCTGGCATCTAATTATACATTATGTTCTCTTTATTTGAAGAAAATTCAACACAAAAATTATATTTATAAAGTCCTTGCTCAGACAAATAGTCTAGCTTTTATTTTAAATAATTTATTTTAAATAATAATTTATTTAGTGGATTATGTGTGTGTTGTATGCATCTATGTGGGCACAAGTATGCAAATAGCAGAAAAGGGTGTTATGTATCTAATGCTACAATACTCTATCTTATCATCTTGAGTTGAGATCTTCCCTTGAATCTGGAACTAGGCCAGCTGTGAGCACCACTGATTCTCCTGTCTTTGCACTAGAGTGCAGGGATTACAGGTATACACTTTGACTTTTTCACACGGATGATGGGAATCTGATTGCCAACACTCATGCTTATATACTAAATGATTTTATTCACTGAGCCATTACTCCAGCTCCAGTGCAATTTTCTTTAAATATTACATGAATAATGGAAGAGTACCCTACGTCTTCCTGACTTTCTGTGAATAAAGGTAAATAAAATACAATGCTTTTTTTTTTAATATATCCAAAAACACAGGGTGGGTGAGTGGCAGTTAGTATCTGAAGACCATGACAAGGATATTCATGAGGAATCTCTAAATTCTTTATTCAACTGCTAAAGATAAATCCAAAAGGCTTAACAAATCTGCACTGTTTCTAACAGTTGTTATTAATCTCAACCAGTTCATGAAAGTCTTACATGAAATAGTTGGACATGCCATCCAATAGTATCAGCTAACATGAAATGAAAGAAAACACAACTATGTATTTATTTTGTCCAACAAAAACTTAGATTCAGTATAATATGGAGAATGGATGACATTATTTTTGTAAATGACACATTTAGTGCATAATGAATATTCTCTTGCTATCTTTGACAAATCATTTGCAAATATATACTTTCCTCAAGACCTTATGAGATTTTGATTATAAACAAACTAAAAGTCTACGCCACTGGTAAAGAGAAACAAGTTTTTAGTGCTGTAGTGAATAATAGATACAATATTAAGGAAGCTGATGAAATTTTTCACATAATATCTAATGATTGTTTAAATGATGTTTTTGGACTTTATTGTCTTTTACCCATTGAGCTGGCTGCTTTGATTGTGGGGCTGAATCTTTTTAATGTTATTGTTTGATTCACATAAAATGTTTAAATTTAGTGACATTTAGTATAAACTCTGAGCCAATGTCACAAATATATATCTTTAGCTACATAAATTTCTTCATTATATAAGGTGACAGTCAAAAATCTGTGCAGCAATTAGATTTTGATAGTAAGCTTGGTTATTGAAACAATATTTTTTAGGCTTAAAGTAGAATTACAGGTTAGTTATAGACCTTGATAAGCACAAGTTGAACAAAAACAGTCCAGAGTTGAAGTAGGCGATGTAATCAAACATTTAAGTTAAATAGTATGCACTGTGTTTATGATTAGCCTGCTGCAAGAAACTTACTGAATTATATGAGAATGCTATGACCTAAAGATGAAGAAGCAGCTCCCTCCTACTAGACACCCACTTACTTCTGTATTAAGCACTGGCTGTTCTCACAGATTTTATTTTGCATGTATTGCTTGCAGGTGCATTCTGCCCACAACACCATCCCATCCATTTTGCCTTTGATCTTCAACTTTGCCTTTTCTTTTCATTGAGTTTCTTGTATTTTACATTCTTATTATTCATATGCTGTAAATTCTTTTCCTATTTTCTTTCTTTGTTTTATCCCTTTCTTTTTACCAATACATTTCTGTGTCTCTGCTTTTCTTTATATTTGGTATACCTTTCTTTTCACTTTTTAGAATCAATATAAGTTTTATATTCATTAATCTAGCTTCTGTCAGAATAAGACAAAATAACCCAATTCTAGGAATCAATAGAAATAACTTGGATCAAATAATATAAAATAAAATTTATATCTCTCCTTTTATTGGTTATAGAATTAAGGTACATTCATTTACCACCTCTAAATGGAATTATTTTTGCATGTAAGAATATCTATAAAATGTTATTTTTTTACTATAGGTAGAATAAGAATAATATAACATATGCATACTTGTTAATGACAGTTTTTACATGTAGCAGATTGTATGTTAAGTTGCTATAGAGACAGAGTCAAACATCATGCCACATCAACCCCATCATGCTTCATTCCCCTTCACGCAACCCAAAGACTTGAGACCTTAGTGGTGGTATGCCTGTTCCTAAAAAGGTGACTTTGTGGAAATCTTTGTTTTCCATTAATCAGTTAGGATTAATTCTCACATATGAATTAGAAGCTGGAGATTCAGCGTCTCCTGTCACATTTTGTGCAATAAAGACATATTCTACCAGACACCACTCAACAAGTCAGAAAGATATCATCTTCTTTCATAAGCTGTGATCACAATATCAGCATGCCTTTGAATTGACTACTTTGATGAGTTGATCCATTTGTTTGGACATTGCAGTTCTTAAATTCTGCTCTCAAAGAACAACATCTAAATTAGCTTTACACTGAAGTTTTAAAATTAAAAAAAACATGATCATGAATTTGTTTAACTAATGCTAATAATGGCCATAATAGTTGAAAAGGAAAAGAAATGAGATCATGTGTTAAGAATATTAAATAGACGTACAGTGGCCATTAATTATAGCTCACTGATGTTTTGTTTAGTTATGGTAGGAGGTTCCAGGTCACTGTGCTTTCTTAGAAAATGCCCTTAATTACCTTAAACCATTATTAACAGAGCAACAGTTTTTCTACAAATTTACCTAACTAAACTTAAACCCAGATTTTCTTACTAGCTTCTTGCAAAGCCAAGATTTTTCTAAGACTACCAACACAATTAATACCTAACATTTCCTGACAATTGTGTTCCATACATTTAGACATTATCTTTGTATTTTTTTGTATTTATAAGCTCATGGGTAGAGGTCAACTTCACTGGTTCTGAATTTCTGAAGAGACAAGCCTTTGTGCATATCTATGAAGAATTGTCTACATCAGGAAAACTGATGTTCAAAAATCCACACTAATTTATGGTCAGTGCCACTCCATGGGCTTAGACTACAGACGGTATATAAAAAAGGAGAAATCAAAATGACTACTCTCATTTATTACATTTATCTCTCTTTTCTTCTAAATGCTGATAAAATGTGACCAGAAGTCTCTTGCTTTGGCTACCATGACTTACTGTCATAATAGACTCTACTTCTGAGAAGCTTAAGCCCAAATAAACCCTCATTAAGTTGTTTTATGATACTTATTTTATCTAGGCAACTATAAAAGTACCCAACAATTCTGCTTTTTTACCTCCATTATACAGTATCCTTCTTCCACGTTTCCAAATTTTACTTATATCATTTGACGAGGAGTAGTATGTGGAGATTTTTGTCTCATATATTTGTTGTAAAACTCCACATCTTTTAATTTGCCCATAAAATTTCTAGATATACATAACACAAATTTCCCTAATTATTCATCTTTTAATATATATGTTGTTGTTAGAGAGGTATCAGTGCATTTTTGCTTACATGTTGCACCACCATGATGTAATTAAAAAATAGAAAGATACTTGGGGTGGGAAGGAAAAACTATGTTAAAATACCTTTTCCTTTCTATCTAACCTTTTTTATTTTTACTTTTGAATTTCACTGACAAATATTTAATAATAAAACATTCAAAGGCAAGAGGAGTTTATTTTGGCTCATCATTTAAAAAAAGATATTCAGTCCATTGTTAGATAATCTCCATTGTTTTGGAGCCTATGTGAAGGTTAAAAAACCTGATGGCAGATATGCCACATAAAAGAGAGCTTCTTATTTTCTATCAATCAGGAGGCCAAAGAGAAGAATAAGGAAGGGATAGAAGACCAGTTAACCTAAAAAGACACAATCTGAATAACCTGCTTCCTCTGTGGAAGCTCCACCTCACAGAGCTTGGACAACCTCCCAACACATTCCCATTATCAAGAGACCAAACCTTGAACAAAGAAGCATGTGCATATTTTATATTCAAACCATGACATTGACCTGGAGTTTCCCATGGTCACTGGAAGTTTCTCTGCTTCTGTCTAATCATCTATAAAAGAGTTATTTTATATCATTAGTTCTTAAAATTAAAAAAAGTAATGTCCAGTAAGTCATTCAGCAGAACATCACACTCTTAATACTTAAAAACTTCAATTTTTGCAAATGTTATAATATTATAAACTTAATTTATATATATAGTATATATATACACCTTTCCAAAAATTTATCTATGTAAACTTTCAGTGATTCTTTGCCATCTAAGAGTTTTATAATTGCATGGATCTTAGACTAAGAATATTATATTTTCAGCCTACTTTCATATTTCTCTGATCTTTAGACATTTGCATATTTCTCCCAAATAGCTCATACTATTTGTAGAAAAAATATATATAAAATGTTTCTAGGCCAGATGTCTGAGTCAGGGATTATATTCATTTTTTACTGTCTACAGCTCTGGATTTGTTGGGAGATTTGAATGATTTACATAATTTATGTGGGTCATATTTATATGCTATTATAATGAGAAAAGCTTGCATTTTGGAAGCACAGACCTCATTATAGATCCTCATTTTTTGTTTATTTTGTCTATTTTCTTTCTTTTTATTTTTTAAGACAGGCTGGATTCTCATCTTCTATGTTGCCAAAGGTGACAGAGAGGGAGAAGTACAGAGTAAGAACAGAGAATTGCAAGATAACAAAAACTATGTCTGAAAAAGTAATGAGCAACCATACTATTAACAATCTACGTAAAAACGTCAACCTATACTATACCATATACATATAGATGTATATGCTGTATATTTATACATATTCATTTGAAATAGAGTTATCTCAGTTTGGATGACAATGATCACTCCAAGAGACACAGATCATCTAACAGCAACCTCAATACCAGCCATAAGAAGCACTATTTTTCATGTTTGGTAATGTTTATTCAACAGACTCCTCAAACACTGCAGATTATTGCTGATTCCAGTGGTAACACTAATTGCAGACGAAAAACTAATGACCAATGATCAATATTTCTCATCATGTTTGGTAGTAGCATGCATTTCCTTTTTTCAGGGGGGGGTAGTTTTTTTTATGGGCTTATCAATTGTCTGTGGTTACATGGGTGTTTCTGGTTTACTTAGGTTGGAGTTATCCCTCTAGGGCTTTTTGCAGGGCAGGATTTGTGGTTAGGTATTGTTTAAATCTGGTTATGTCGTGAAATATCTTGTTTACTCCATCTATGTTAATTGACAGTTTTTCTGGGTACAGTATTCTAGGTTGGCATCCATGCCCTTTTAGTGTGTGTATAATGTCTGACCAGGACCTTCTTGCTTTCATTATTTCCTTTGAATAGTCGGGTGTTATTTTGATGGGTCTCCCTTTTTAGGTGATTTGACCTTTTTCCTTTGCAGCTCTTAGTATATTTTTTCTATTCTGCAGGTTTAGAGGCTTGATTACTATATGGTGAGCATTCGTTCTTTTTGACTCTATTCTGTTTGGTGTTCTGTAGGCTTCCTGTATTTTTTTAGGTTAGGGAAGTTTTCTTCTATGATTTTCTTTAATATGTTTTCTGTGCCTTTGAGCTGGTATTCTTCTCCTTCTTCTATTTCAAATATTTGCAAGTTTTGTCTTTTCATGGTGTCCCAAATTTCCTGGACATTTTGTGTTATTACTTTTTTGGTTTTAGTATTTTCTTTAACTGATGTATCTATTACCACTATTGAGTCTTCCACCCCAGAGATTCTCTCTTCTATCTCCTGTGTTGATTATGTTGGAATCTGTAGTTCTGGGTCATTTTTTCAGGATTTCTATTTCTAGTTTTGTCTTGCTTTGTGCCTTCCTTATTGCTTCTATTTTGGTTTTTAATTCTTAGCAAATTTCTTTCACCTGTTTATTTTCTTTTTCTTGTTTTTTTTTTTAATTTTCTTTCAGGGATTTGATCATCTCTTATAATTTTCTGTTTGTATTTTTTTTCTATTTCTTTAAGAGAGTTTTTTATATCCTCTTTTAAGTCTCCTATTAGTTTTATAAAGCTGTTTTTAAGGTCATTTTCTTCTACTCCCTCTTCATTGTTATGTTCAGGTCTTGAAGCTATAGAGCTACTTGCTTTATCTGGTGGTGTCTTGTTGACCTTTGTATTGTATGTATTTTTGCACTGCCATCTCCCCATTGTTTCCCCAATTCTCTCTTGGTTAGTTCTTGGTCAGCTTCTAGTGAGTTGTTGGTCTGAGGGTTCTTAAGGCTTTGAAGGCTCTTAATTAGCTATGTGCTTAGAGGATTGGCTGTTCTCCTGAGGTTGCAGTGTTATGCCAGTCATCACCTCTTGACCTCTCACCTCTTAGCTGTGTACCCAGGGACTTGCCTGTTCCTCCACTGCTATTACACAAGCAATGAACTCGGTGGGCTGTGCTCTGCATCAAAGCTAAGAAGCCATCTCAGGGCCCAGGTTCGGATGGCAGAAGTCACCTTCTGACCTCAGATTTCCCAGTTATATTCCTAGGAAGTCCCCTGCTTCACTGCTGCTACCACGCCAGTCCCTCTCTGTGCAGACTGAGCTCCCTGTGGAAGTTGAGTTTCTTACCTCAGGGGTGTGCACCCAGGACCAAGGGACCCAATTGTTCCCCTGCTGCTACCCTTTTAGCTGTGATCTGGGCAGGCAGTGGTCTGGGCTGCTGCTGCTGCAGGTGAGCAGCAGATCAGGGAGCAATTATCTCTTAAATTCAAGTTTATTGAGATATGAAACTAAGAAAATAAATACATAACAGGCATTCAGCAGTGATATGCTCTTTTATACCATCTCAAATAAAATGAATATAGCTGCTTAAAATTTCACCGAGTCTTAGGAACAGAGGTATTCCATGCTATTTGACACTTAAAGTTTATGACAAAATTTCCATAAGATAAAAATGTAGTAAAATAGCAAAATATATTGAAAGCCATTAAAATCCGTTTGTGTATACTGTGACAACTATCATCTACTAACACTTTTTATACATTGGTTTACTGTAAACTATTATTTGCACATCCTGTGTAGTGGGAATAAACAATCTTCTATCATTAGATTATACCTAACTTGCAAAGAGTCATATTTAAATTTGAACCAAGAAATTAAGAGATTAAAGTGAACTCAATCACTTATATATATAGATATATAAACAAGTTGCATATGTATGAAAGAATATAAAAATATGCATATAACAAATGGCATGGAAACACCATATGAGTCTTAGATCGTGAAACACTGGAATATTGTATAGATGACAATGAAGGCTCAAAGAATATCATGTGAAACTACGTTATTTGTGTTTTGGGTTTGTTTTTAAAAATTTTTTTTTTTTTTTATTAAGGGCATGACCACCACTGCCCAGTGAAACTATGTTTTGTAAGTAAGTTGAATTCAGATAATCATTTTGTATGTTCTTTTCTTTCTGAAATCAGGAAATTCTATTTCATTCTCTATCATCATGATTCCTTTGTCGCTGAGGAAATTAATTAATTAATTACTAAATTAATTAATTGTGATAAACTTTACTTGTTACCCATTGATTTCAACACCTATGTATTACTGTTTATTTGAGTATATTGTATAAACAAGTATTAGATATTAGTGACTCAGTTCCTATGGATGTTTCTTGTCTTTAGAAAATATGCCTAGTAATGGAACAGAGACATAAGAGAATACTGTGCATGAGTTGTGGGTCGGAAAGATGAGCAGATGTCTTAGGTCAGTAACTCACTAGCTACATAGCTTTTAAAAAGAGTTGATGATAAATCTTAAGTATATCTTAAGCTTAAGTAAATCTTAAACTAAGGAGTCATGAGATTATAGTAGCACAAAATCGATGAAATAAAGGTTAGGCCATGATACCTATAATCTAGTTGTAGGAATTTAAAGAAATAACACATATGAATATACTTTGTTATCTATAAAAAACATTTGGAAATATTTTGTTGGAGAGAGGCAAAAGTACATTATTAGCTTCACAGGTTATAAAATGTAATAATCTGGTTCTTGTGGATGCATTGCTTTTCTAGTTCATCAAAATAGATTGTGGCATATGGCTGATCTGACTGATGCATTTAAACAATAAGTTTTTAAATGTTCCAAGTGAACAGTTCCAAGTTCAGCTACTTCCTATTGAAGTTTATTTTACACTTAGAACTTCCAAAGTATTGTTATGAATTTATAGGTATTAATTCTGCCCACACTCCTCAAATTATTTGACACAATAGAAAAGAAGAAACATTGTCAAACTCTTTTTATGAGGCTAGAGTCACACTGGTACACAAGCTAAACAAAGATGCAACACAGACAAAAAATTACAGACCAATATCAATCATGAACATTGGTGCAAAAATATTCAACAAAATACTGGCAAACTGAATTTATCAACATATCAAAAAAAATCCTCTACCATGATCAGGTAAGCTTCATCACAGAGATGTACGGATGGTTCAACATACAAAAAACAGTCAATGTCATACAACCTGAAAAAAAAAAACAAACCTACACAATCATTTCCTTAGCACTCCTTTATGACAAAGGTTTTGGAGATACCAGGAATAGAGGAAAAATACATAACATAATAAAGGCAATATACAGCCAGCTAACAGCCAACATTAAACTAAATGGAGAGAAACTCAACACAATCCCACTAAAATCAGGAACAAGACAAGGTTGTTTTTTCTCCCCATATCTATTTAATCTTGAAGTTTTAGGTAAAGCAATAAGACAACAAAAGGAGTTCAAGGGGATACAAATTGAAAAGGAAGAAGTCAAACTATCATGATTTAAAGATGGTAGGACAGTGTGCATGCATCCTAACCCCCAAAATATTACCAGGGAACTCCTACAGCTGATAAACATTATCAGCACTACAGGAGGATAAAAGATTAACTAAAAAAAAAAATAACTCAATAGCCCTCCCATACACAAACAATACAAGGGCTGTAAAAGAAATCAGGGAAACATCAATCACCCTTTATAATAGCTGCAAATAACATTAAATATTGTGGGGTAACTCTAATCAAAAAAGTGACAGACCTGTATGACAAGAATTTTAAATCACCAATGAAAGAAATTGAAAAGGATATCAAAAAATTTAATGATCTCTTATGCTCCTGGATAGGTAGAATCAACATAGTAAAAATGGCAATCTTACCAAAAGCAATCTACAGATTCAATGCAATTCCCATCAAAATCCCAACACAATTTTTTACAGACCTTGTAAGAACAATACTAAATTTTATTTGGAATAACAGGAAAGCCAGGATTGCCAATACAGTTTTGCTCAACAAGAGAACTTCAGGAGGCATCACCATCCCCGACTTCAAGTTATACTATAGAGCTACAGTAATAAAAACAGTCTGGTACTGGCATAAAAACAGACTTGTGGACAATGGAATCAAATTGAAGACCCAGAGAGTAACCCACATACCTTTGAATACCTGATTTTTGACAAAGAGGCCAAGAAATATACAGTGGAAAAAAAAGATAGCATCTTCAACAAATGGTTCTGGATGGTGGTATCTAGAAAAATGCAAATAGATCCATATCTATTATCCAACATACTCAAGTGCACCTGGGTCAAAGACCTCAGCATAAACCCACTAACACTTAACTTGATAGAAAAAACTGGGCAATATACTTGAACACATTGGCACAAGAGATCACTTTCTAAATATAACATCAGTAGCACAGACACTAAGTGAAACAATTAATAAATGGGACCTTCTGAAACTGAGGAGCTTCTATAAGGCAAAGGACTTGCTTAACAAGACAAAATGACAATCTACAGAATGGGAAAAGTTCTTCACCTACCTTACATCAGATAGAGTATTGATCTTTAAAATATATAGAGAACTCTAGGAACTAGAGGTGAAAAACCAAAGAACCCAAGAAAATGGGTGCAAAGTTAAGTAGGGAATTCTCAAAAGAAGAATGCCAGATTGCTGGAAGAACCATAAAGAACTATTGAACGTCCTTAGCCATCAGAGAAATGCAAATCAAAGATAACTCTCAAATACCATTTATACCTGTCAGAATGGCTATGATCAAAAAACCCAGGTGATAACCTATGCTGGAGGGAATGTGGAGCAAGAGGAACCTTACTCCATTGCTGATGGAGTGTAAACTTGAACAACTACTTTCAAAATCAGTATGGAAGTTCTTAGGAAAACTGGGAGTCATTCTACCCAATGATCCAGCAATACCATTATTGAGCATATACTCAAGGAATGCACATTCTTACCCAAAGAGTATTAGCTCAACTATGTTCATAGCAGCATTATTTGTAATAGCCATAACCTGGAAACAACCTAGAAGCTCCTCAATTGAAGAATGGATTAAAAAAACATGTGGTACATTTACACAATGGAGTACTACTAAGCAGTAAAAACAAACAAACAGACAAAACAAAGAGTATCTTTTTAAAAAACAAAAATGATTTATTTATTATGTATACAATATACAGAAGAGGGTACCAGATGTCATCATAGATGGTCAGCAGCCACATGTGGTTGCTGGGAATTGAACTCAGGACCAATTATCAGTGCTCTTAACCTCTTAGCCATCTCTCAAGCCCCCAAAGATTTTTAAATTTGCAGATAAATGGATGGATCTGGAGAGTATTATCCTGAGTGAGGTAACAAAGGCCCACAAAGACAGACTTCGTATGTACTGACTCATAAGTGAATTTTAAAGCAATACAAAGATTACCCAGGTTACAATCTATGTCATCTCCCAGTAACTAAGCAATTTAGTGGAAGTAACATTAATTTCAATCAATAATTTCCTGAGAAGTTTGCTTGGTTCTGAGTATTAGACATGATTTCCTCCTGTCACATGTACCTTAAGTACAATTATACAGCTGTTGAGTACCACCAACATATGAATTTCACTTCTAACTTTATGAATATTTTGTCATGCTAATCCATTGTGGTTCACAGGTGCTGTAGCTGGGTATTGTTATTGCTTTTCTTGCTAGCAAGTATGGTATATTCTGGTGCCATGGAAGCTGACAAAGAAAGGAGTATTTTAGGTTATCTCCAGCTCAAATAATTAAGTCCTGTATTCTAAGTGTGTGACATCTACAGAAATAGGCACTTAATTTTAGTTTGTGAGAGGCAACAAATATGAACAGCAATTGCTTATGTGGTTTTGGAATTTATCTGAGCTACTCTGGCCACCAGCTTAAATGGAAGATTTTCATTGCTGATACTAGAATTTTTGTTATTCTATCATTCTTGTAGTGGGGATATTGTCAGTGCAAGTGCAAGTGCTGTGCTGTGTGTATGTGTTAGGGCCTGGTCTTCAGATAAACATCAAGAATGCAATAGTGAAGAAAAATCAGGAAAAAACAGTTTTTCATGTTTTTCCTAATGACAAAGTTGAAAACTTAAGTAAACAAACCATAAAATATGTGCATATGAAATGGATTATATCAAATACTAACTATCAGCCCCAGGGTGAGGCTCATTTAGAAGGACATTCAGTAAGCAAACAAGACTTAGCAATGAGAGGTGTATATCCTGGGAAATGGTATATTCTATGTGGAGGACAAATGTGGTGTCCTTATCAGTGACAAGAATCCTTTGGGATGTTCAGGAAAAGAAAGTGATATTCTTCTTATGTTACTTAAGAAAAAGAAGTTCCTGAAAAATGCAGGAAAACATGGTGATCCTAAAATGTGAAATAGATAAATGTATCAAGTAATCATTTCTGTTATTTTGCTGCATTTTACTGATGTGAAATACATACAAATTAAGTTGTCTTTGAGGCAGGAGGGAAATTTGTATGAATAAATCAGCCAGTAAACTTCAGTAGACATAATATCAAGGGCATGAGTGACCCTTCAAGATCAGTTACAAAATAGTTCTGCCACTCAATAGGAATCAGCAGCAATAATTCTAGTTATTGATGTTAGCAGCCTCTCATCTCTGAATATTTTTTAGGAAGCGAGGACTCAAAATAGGAATTTTCTGTGTACTTTACCTAATGTTCTCAATAGAGAGCTCACTGAACATCCGGTTTGCTAAATATATCCACCTGCTCTTTCTCTGATGCAAATAGCCTACTCACTTTGATAAAATCTTTCATTTTACTGTCATGACTTTGCTTAAAATTATTGGCTTGCATTTACTAACTTCTACCCAGCTTTAAAACTGTATTTGTCTTTACCAGGATACAGTTATGGGAACTACGAGCTGAAGATGCTTGGATTTGAAATATAAATTTTAAACCAAGCTGTTTGAAGACTTAGTAAGCTCTAAGTGCTGACTTTGTGCCGGCATGTTATTACCCTATTTTAAGAACTCTCCAGAAGGAAAAGAAAAGTCATAGTGCCAAGTAGTATAGAAGCTTTGTTTCCATATGAAGAAAAATCATCATGAGGTGGGAATACTAACAACAAAAAGAATTCAGACTTTTTGCTTATTCTGACGGTTAAAATCTTTACTTTTCTTAATTTTGTTAATAATATGATTGTACTCTTTGAATGAGATAAATTGACCTGGATATCAATGATAGTTTTTGCTAATAATATTAATATTGAGATGATGATACATTGAGCAGCCCCATGTGGCATTAACCAGTTTACCAGTTTTATTCAACAGTTTGTGCAAACAAGAACCAGACCCCTTCACAGAACCACAGTGGAGAAACAGCAGCTCAACCGTCAGGCAGGATCATATAACCTTACTTTCAATAGCAACATTCATGTCCCTCTCTTCCTCTGCATATGCAGCATTTTCTCCATTTCTGTAATTTTGTTATGTTAAAGATATGTAAAGAGAAACATACAGGATGTGGTTTGGGGGTACTTGCCCTTTCATATAGCTTAGCTCTCTGGAGATCTGTAGAAGTTTGTTGGCTATTACTAGCTACCTTTTTCTTTTTATTAGAGGGCAGGAGCTTACCTTCCATTAAACTCTGACTCTCTGAGTCTTGGAGAACAGCTAAGCATATTTCACTTATGACTGTGGCAAGTAAAACTGATATAAACATCCAAGCACAGGTTTGTCTGTGTGCCCTAGTTCTAACTTCTTCCAGATTGATGTGTGAAGTGCAGTTCTTGGGTTGTATGATAGCAGAAAACTTTTTATTTTTGGTATTTGTGTTTCAAAGAAACTTGTCAAGTTACTTTCGAGATTGGCTGTGCCATCTTCCTATCAGTAATGTGTGACTATGAGTGTTTAGAAGTGTCATGTTTTATCTCAGTCATTTTTAAGTGGAGTGACATCTCATAGTGGTTTTAATTTGCATGTCACTGGTGGCTAATAGTCTTGAATTTTTTTATATTTTTATTTTATATCAGTGTATTATCATTGTTGAAATTTCTCACCAGAATTTTGTTCATATTAAAACTGGTTGGGGGGGGAGGGAAGGGAAGATTATTTTGCTTTATCCTGTCTATTTCACACGAGTTAAAATCATATTTGAAGGAGAAACATTAACTAATAATTACCTCTACCAGATTGTCTAGTCAAAGTCTGGGTGGACATTTTCTTCATGAAGAATTGATGTGTGTGTGATGTCCATTTTAATCTGGGTAGTGCTTCTTCTGGGCAAGTGGTGAGCTGTATATGGAGACAAGTAGAGCAAGTTATGAAGGGGAGCTAGTCAGCAGCACTCCTCCACAGTCTCTGCTTTGCTTCTTCCCTTGGGATTCCTGCTCTGGTGAGCACTATTCACTCTCTTTTGGTGACAGACTATAATCAGGACATGAAAACCACATAAACCCTCATTTTCTTTTTTTTTTTTCTTCTTTATTTTGTATTTATCAAAAAAAAAAACAGTAAAAAGAATTTAAAATGCAGAAAAGTTAA